>JAZKJV010009488.1:0-108862 GCA_037367405.1 Ottelia alismoides | reverse complement strand
TATTTTAAAGATAATTTAATTTCCAAATCAATGAAAGTGATTTTTATCTCCGTATAGAGTAGATATTTAACTTTGAATGTCCATTTTATGGTTTTTCCGATTTGTTGTACCGTATTATATATAAAATAAAGAATTTATTTATTATATATTTATAAATTAATATACATTATTATAAACAATTTAGTTAATGAAAATAATTTTTTTAAAGCGATACGAATGATAAATAAAATAGAAGCATATATGTACAAGGTGAATAATGTGTATATGTATAAGCCACGACATCTCTAAGGACTTTGTGTTTGAGAGGTCCCCATAATGATGTTATGATCTCTATCCACGAGTACCCAAACTAGGATTTTCCACTACAAAGTGATATCAATACCACTACATGTGATATATATTTTCTGGTATTTTTATAGATTGAGACCCTTATCTCTCCCTACGTATTTATTTTATCGACCACGTCAATATTGACTTGGTCTCGAGATATGATCAAACATTTTTTTTACTTACTTTTTGTTTTTCATTTTTATTTCCTCTTTATTCTTTTATTTTAGAATAAATAAGCATTGATTAAATATACATTATTAAAATTAGAGTAGTATGTTAATTAATGAGAATGGGTTGATATTTACATGTATTTTGCTAAGGATTTTAGAGAAAATTGGAAGAATAAAGGCGATCAATCTTGGCTTCATCAACTTCATATCATTTTTATTGAAGGTTTTATGTCTCAATAAATATATCATGTTGAACATGCACAGAAGTGTCTCCACAAATATAATTAATTGGTGTATTTATTTGTATTTTCACTAATATAAGTAGGAGTGCCAAAGAAATTGGAGTTCGATCTCAAACATGAATTCAGCCATAATCTATGTATGGTCCTAGTAGGAGCAATGGCAAGGAGTTATGAGTTATGTATATGGGTCTATAATTATACAACAAGAAAATTAGATTGCGACAATAAATAATATGAAAACTTGTTGTCGTATCTTCAATATATATTATAATAATAAATATTATTAGTTGCAAAATATCTTTTATTCATGTTATTCACAGCGAATAACATATTTATCATTGAGGGTTCATACAACTACAACAAAATTGGGATATGGTGACGCTTTTTTCAAATTCCGTCACTAAATCAGACGTTGTTATATATATAATGACGGTATTACTTGTCGCAAATGATTTTGATACTTGAAATTAGCAACGAATATTATATAAAAATAGCGATGATTAATTAAAATTTCGAAATGTAGCTCCGGATATGCGCTGCTATATAGACCGACACTAGTGATATAGCAGCGTATGTGATATTCGTTGCTGTTAAAAAAGTCATTTAACGATAAATAATACCACCATTATATATTTAACAATATCTGATTTAGTGATGGAATTTGAAAAAAAAAATGTTATTTATAATTTTAATTTTGTTGTAGTTTATATGTATAAACTTTTCTCACTACAAGGAAAACAAGTTGTGGCTACAGAACTACGACCACAGATATGGGGTTTGTGACCACAGAAATGGGCTCTGGCCACGACACGTCGTGGCCAGTAGCCGTCGCTACAAGTCTCGTCGCGAGAGTTCTCTAGCCACGAATATGCCGTGGCCACTACTAGTGGCCACATAACTTATCGTGGCCACAACTCTTATATGAAGACTTTGGCCACGGATTATGGCTACGATAAACTAGTGGCCACAGAATTTTCGTGGTCACAAGTTTCCGTAGCCACATTCCGTGGCCACAACTCATTTTTCTTGTAGTGTCTGTTGAAACATGAAGCAATTGTTGATCGGCAACTATTAGAAGAAAAACTCAACGGATATATGATTCGTTTATGACAATAATATAGAAACAAAATACGATAATTATCATGAATTTAAAGAATCAAAGATAATTTTAATGTAAAATTATTCATTGGTTCATTTAACTAAATGAGATATGCCAACAAATATTAGATGATTCATTCTATAATTCAATTTTGTGGCAATGATTGCGTGTTTAAGTATCAACTCCACACAAACATAAAGAAAGAATAGAAACTAAATATGTAATTAACGGAATACATTACATGTTTTAGGGTAAATTACAAAAGAGCTCCAATTATACGTTGATTCCTAAATAAGGGTTGCATTTTTCAAATGTAACAAAGAGAGGTCCAGATCTTATTTTCTTTTTATCTCAAATACTTGTAAGTTTCTAGAATTATTTTATATCGACATAAACCCCAAACCCAAAGTGGAAAGTACATGCTGCTCGCATTTGAAAAAGTGAACCATTTAATTGGAAATCGCGGCATAGTAATGCTCCTTTTTTCTGTAATTTATCATTTTAATAGTGTTTTTTTCATGTTCTATAGTATGTGTTCAACCACTGTCAGATCACGTATCTTACTCTCGCACATACGCTCTTGATGGTTTTAATGGTGATTCATATACATATACATGCACACACTCACATACATATACATGTGTGTGCATGGAGGGGCACATGCCCCCCCTAGTTTCTGTGATGCCATTTCTTTATTGTTGATATAATATTATATTTATAATGTCATTTTGGTATTCATGTACTAAATGTACTTACAAATTTAACTTGTTAACCCCCTCACTCAATTTGGATTTGCTTTATCATCTCTCTCCACAATTCTCTCCTCATTTTATCTTTTGAAATCTCTTTCCATGCATATATTCTTTTGCTTCTCTCTCAATTCGACTTGTTCCAAGGAAGTATAAATAGAAATTTAAAAAATTAGTTTGAATATTAATCATGTCCGATTGAAGTGGACTAGTTTGACTCGGATCGTACTGCGACAAAGAATTGAGATATTATTATTAATTATCAACAATGATTCAACAAGCACATTCTTAGTTACAGACATACGCACACAAAATTGCACGTGCATGTGATTTTCATGATTTAGAATATCGGTTCCACCCGTATGAACCATAAATTAAGCTCGATCAAATTTTTTTGAGGTTGATACAAATGATGAAATCATGAATACTCCACTCGGTTTGACCCAACAGTTGAACTCGATAAAAGACCAAACCAATGAACTAAATGGTTCAACAGTCTGGGTTTTTAAAAATCTTATTCTCACCCTTTCTCCATGCATCTCCTTTCTTTCTCACTCACTCATATTTATCCCTCTTTCACTCGTTGAGAAAAATGAGTGTAAATACAAATATAACTTTATTTTATGATTTTTATATTGTTTCTATTGTGACCCTATGCTCCATGTTTAAATTTAGATGTTTGTATACAATTTTTCCTAACACCTTTAGATTCATGGAAAAGTTTCAAAATCTTATTGCATATATGATTTGTCCAAATTTTTAATTTATATGTATGTATCCGATATTCAATCTTACGATTTTATATATTTGCAACAAAAAGAGATATTTTTTTGCTCATAATTGATTAAGAAGTTTAATCAAATTATCATTTGTATGATGCATTATAATTACGCCACACGTTACTCGGTAATATTACAATCAACATATAAATAAAAGTTTTATTTTGTGCCCCTTTGCACAAAGTTTCTGGCTCCATCCATGTGTGTGTGCGCGTTAAATCGTGATTTTTTTATGAATCTGCTCAGAATAGTTGATTGCATCAATGGTAGTATCTTATGTTTGCGTGTGTAAAGTTTTTGGGAAGAGGAGAACCAACCAAATGGGAGGAATCATGCCTAACTAAGAGGGAACATCTCTTGCATTGCATGCATGTGGTCCTACCGAGTCCTGTGCTACATCTGTTTTCCACGCCTTTTAAATTTTGCAATGCTTTATAAGAGGTTATAATTTTCAAAGAAAATAAAAAATTAAAACTGAGTGAAAACAAGATAAAATGTGATTCCTACCAAATAAGCAAGTATCGAAAACAATTGTACAATTGGTCCTTGAATCCATTTTCCATAAATGTGAGCCACATTCGAATTTGAAAGTGTTTTTAGGGCTTCGAACATTTTAAATGGTGCTTAAAAGTGAACCAATTTTAGATGTCATCTGTGCAGGTTGTTTTTTTTATTATATTCTAATATTTCTTATATATTGTATTAAATCAACGCAAAAAGAAATTTTAAGTCGTTCCGAGTTGAATAGATATAAAAGTTTGGAAGTTTGCCTTGTACAAATTGTGTGTTATCATTCTATGTGTTTTTGTTATTTTCCTTGACTTTCCTACTTCTTATTAAGTCGATCATACGACCTTGGTCTCTGACCGAGGGTCGTGAACAAGCCCAATTGACCTATTCACTCTGTTTCTTTAGACAATCAGCATTCATTTGCACCCATGCATCCTATCTTAGTTAATATAAATAGAATGATGAGAAGCGCACGGGACGGAGAAGGGGGGAGATTGGGGTGAAGAGGATTGGGTGGAGGAGAGGTGGGGAGGAGGAGGAGGGGAGGGAGAAAGAGGATGGCATGGGGAGGAGGTGGTCGACTGGGAGGAGGAGGGGAGGGAGGAAATCGGGCTGGAGGTGGAGGAGAGGAGGAGGGAAAGGGTGAGGAGGGTCGCGAAAACCTCTCAGCTCTTTTTATATTTATTTTTCTTGTATTTCCAAAATTAACATCCCTAAAAATAAATATGATAAGTAAACATAATTCAAAAGTTCTACTGTAATAAAAAGGGGAAAAAGATACGATGGACTGGGAATTGCCTATCAATACCCAAAGACTATGTTAAAATGGTCAAACGCGACGTTTACCAAACTTTGCCTAATAGGCCAAAGTTTGGCAGCGATCCTAGATAATCTAATCCGCAAAGTAAAATATACCAATTTAATTATATATTGGGTGCCTTTGATAAGCATTTAATATGCAGAGTTTGGTAGTTATCATAGACAAACTATTTAGGACAATTTGTTGAGTACGAACTCAATTACATCCGTTGACAACAACTTTAAAATGTATATACCCAAGTAATCAAGCAATAATCTCGCATTCCTATAGATAACTCACATTTTCGGGTGTTAGATGTTGAGCTCACTATCTATGAGATGAGATTTTTGTGAGATGGTGAGATGGGAGATTCTAGACCAATAGTTTCAACCAGGAGAGAGAAGACATAAATTAATGGTCCAGAATCTCCCATCTCACCATCTCATAAAATTTCATCTCATAGAATCACTCATATATATATAGAGAGAGAGAGGTTGATGGTGCTGCCTCCACCCTTATTTCGGTTATTTTTAATTTTTTGAAAAATATCGCCATGTATATTCATCCCTATATCCCTCCTATATGTCATTCGAATTTCGTCAGAAACAGAGACTCCTATATCCTCCATCCAGACAGTCATTTTTTAACGGTATCAGGATTTTTCAAATCGACACCATCTCGATGGAGGCCGTAGTAGTCGCTGTTCTAACAAAATTCGAACAGCATATAGGAGGGATATAGGGATGAATATACATGGTGATATTTTTCAAAAAAATGACGAAAATGGGGCAGGGGCAGCCCATTTTCTCTCTCTCTCTCTCTATATATATATATATATATGAGAAACTTCAAATGAGGCGGTGTCTCACCCATACATATCGTGGGCCACCCTCAATTTAGGCATCTTTCCAATATATTTTAGGGATATTTACCCGGCAGACCCTGAAATCTTTCTAAATTACCTCTACGACCTTTGAAACATCGTAATTCCTCCCTATACCCCGTAATCTTGCTAACCCGTACTCTACAGACCCTGTGGTTAACTCCCATCCATGGAACCGTTAGAACTAACCAAACTCTGTTATCTTCCTTTATATTATACCCATTTTAGTGGTCAAATTTACTGCAAGTGCCATTGCCTCCCACCTCACCTACCACCCTCTACCTGCAGCTGAACACGGTGCCCCTCTCCCCCGGTCCGCCGCTGCTCGAAGGCCCCCAGCGTGCTTGAATCTCATGCCTACCACCTCCCCGGTCCGCCGCCGCGAGTACCACCACCATGTCCGTGTCAACTTCTTCTTCGCACCCTTCGTCGCTTCCGTCTTCCTCTCCCTCTCCCTCCCCACCTCACTTTTCGGCCACCGCAACAGGCCCCACCACGCCCTATCCTCATCTTCGTCCTCCCCATCCTCGCCCTCGAGCTCAAGATCTATGGCCAGTGGCTCTCCGGCGGGAAGAGCCTCCTCTGTAAGGTGGCCAACCCGTCGACCCACCTCTCCATAGTGGGCAACTTCGTGGGCGCTATCTTCGCCGCCAGGATCCAATGGTACGAGCCAGCCAAGTTCCTATGGGCAGTGGGGTTCGCCCACTACCTCGTCCTCTTCGTAACCCTCTACAAAGCCTGCCAACCAACGAGACCCTCCCAAAAGGAGCTCCACCCGGTGTACTCCATGTTCATAGCCGCGCCCTCGGCAGCGAGCATCGCGTGGGAGGGTATCTATGGGGAGTTTGACGAGGTGTCAAGGACATGCTACTTCATGGCGTTGTTCCTCTACACGTTGATGGTGGTGAGGATCAACTTATTCCAGGGGTTCAGGTTCTCGGTGGCGCGGTGGGCGTACTCATTCCCCATGACGACGGTGTCGCTTGCCACCTTGAGGTACACTGAAGCGGTGCCTTGTACGGAGACCAGGGCTCTGGCGTTGGCGCTCGCCGGTGTCTCATCAGCGATGGTGGGGGTCCTGCTTATGTCCACGATGTTGCATGGGTTGTACCGGAGGTCTCTATTCCCCAATGATGTGGTGATCGCCATAACGAAGGAGGGCGTGCGAGGAAGGCGATCAGAGGTGGAAAGGGGTCCCGTATAAAACAGTAGGCTCACAAGCACTCCCCGTTGGCTCTGGGTGAGTACAGCTACGGGAAATAGTGGCAGTAGGCCTCCGGAGAAGGGTGGTGTTGAGGAGAGCCCCCTGCTCCCCCTCCCCCACGAGCCACACCCCTCCCCACCTCCCACCCGTGCGTGACCTCCCGGCCGCCCCCGCGCAACAAAACCTCTCCCACCCCCGGCGCGATGGAGTCCCCTGCTTCCCCCTCCCCACCCCCCAGCCGCGCATGATGGAGAGCCTCCACCCCCCACCCCCGGCGCGATGGAGCCACCTGACCGGCGCTGCTGCAACCCCCCCCCCCCCCCGCGCCGACGATGGAGGCCTTCCCCTTGCAGCCGATGCTTCTCCCCCACCCCCACCCCCCCCCCCCCCACACACACACAAGAATGTCTGCTTGATTTTCTTTCCATTTATTTTTTTAATTTTTGGCTAATCCTAGCCGTTCAATGCTAAAGTGGTTAGATTAACTCAGTACTAACTCAAGTATTTGACTCAAATATAGTTAAAATTGACGGCAGGGTTTGTTGGGTAAGACGGAGCAAGATTACGGGGTCTAGGGAGGAATTACGATGTTTAAAAGGTCGTAGAGGTAATTTAGAAAGATTTCAGGGTCTGCTGGGTAAATATCCCTATATTTTACTATTTCTTGTTTCATACATATAACAATATATATATATAGGCCTTCAAATGAGGTGAGGGTTTTTCTGAATTTGTAAAAGCTACTACGAATTTAGCTGTAACAGTTTTGTAAAAGTATAAAATACACATTGTAAAAAAATAAATTTTGTAAAATATAGCATCCAAATTTAAATTAACGTTTACATTCAGTATAATAATATTTTAATAATTTCATTTTACTATACATGTTGTGTTAATATTTATTGTTATATGTATAAAACAAGAAATTATAAAATATATTGGAAAGATGCCTAAATTGAGGGTGGCTCACCATATATATGGTGTGACCTCGTCTTTTTTGAAGTTTCTCCTATATATATATATATGTATATATATAAAGAGAGAGAGAAACTTATCTAGAGGCTCTTGCCCATTTGAGTTGCGATGAGCACCAAACATGGGTTTGTCACGTGTATAGGTAGGGTGGAGCATTGGGCTCGACCCGGCCCAACCCAGGAAAGCCCGCCCGAGCCCATCAATTTTCCGTGGGCCTTGGGCCGGGTCGAGGCCCGCTTTTTTCAGCAAACTGAGGACCGGGCCCGGCCCAAGGCCCGCGTGTTCGGGCTCGGGTTCGGGTTGGGCTCGGGCTCGGGTCGGGCTCAACCCGCACTTATTTTGATTCCATGAAGTTGCACTTTGATTCCAATTTATTGTTATGGATATAATTCGTCCATAACACACGAATATTGGATGTATTGTTACAATATAATATTACTATTGATGTATGAAGGAAATATTGGATGTATTATGACTATAAATCCGTATCCCCTTATTTAGTTCTAATACGATATTTTGAAATATGAGGGCCCGGGCCCGGCCCACTTGTACTTCGGGTTCGGGTCCGGCCCGGCCCAAGTATAATATTTTTGAAAAATGAGACCCGGGCCCCGGCCCATTTGTATGTCGGGTTCGGGCCGGGCCCGGGCTTTTGCGGGTCGGGTCAGGGTCGGGTCAGGGCCGGCCCGGCCCAATGCTCCACCCTATGTATAGGTTAGTTCTATTTGGTAGGAAACGATTTTGACAATAACAATATGCTTTGTATTATTAACATAATAAGAATTTGAGTTAAATCATTTCCTTAAAAATAGGTGGTTGGTTTTAGTAAGATAAAAATTCGACGTTTAAATTATTGCTGGCATACAATTTATTTATGGAATGATCATTCACGTATAAATTAGAGAAGCTAAAATACTGATATAAATCAATTTACTGATTATGTAAATTACTAATGTCCATGCAAAATTTATCGATTACAAATATTTATATTACTGAACGCATTATAATTGTTACTGAATTTATACTTATTTAATACTTCTGAATATCTACTAGATAAAATACTTATATTTATATAAACAATTACTAAATATTCATGTCCATATTACTGACTTAATGTATTAATTATTGAATTTATAGTTACAGAATGATTAGTTGCTGAATGTATACTTAATAGTGTTTATATAATAATTAATAATTACGAATGTCCATATTACCGAACTCATTGTAATTGTTATTGAAGTTATGGTTATTAGTATCCATATATCAATTACTGATTATGTAATTACTCGTATCCATACAATGATTACTGATTACAATGTCCATGTTATTGAACTAGTTATGATTGTTACTGAAGATGTAGTTACTTAGCACTTCTAAATAATTATTAGATAATTGAGTAGAAATGTTACCGATGTCATATGAATATTTACTGAATATCCATGTCCATGTTACTGAGTCATTGTGATTAGTTACTGAAATTATGATTACACATCAATATATTCATTTGATAACTATATTTATTATTACCTCTTGTATTAGTTACAAAATGATTGGTTCTTAACAATATTGTCAAAAATGTTCTTCTCGCCTCTTTAATTAGGAAGTATACAACATAAATCTTTCATTTTTTATTTTTTTCATCCATGAATGATGCTGTGAGTTGTAACACATCAGAAGTATTCGGGCATCTGACATACCTGAAATAAAAATAAATTAGTAAACCAGTACTTGCGAGTTGTAAGAACTAAAGAGGAAGCAGTAACAATTATGTAGGCAACAATAAATAAAAATATAATCTCAGTAAATAATGTTAATACATTAGTAATTCGGTATATTTTCGAAATAATGCATGAAAAGTAACAATTGTGTTAGCGATAGTAATATAAAATATTTTATAGGTAAATTAAGTAAATACATTAGTAATTCAATATATTTTCAAAGTAATACATAAAAAAGTAATAATTGTGTTAGCAATGGTAACATAAAATATCTTATAAGTAAAATAAGTAAATACATTAGTAACTCAGTATATTTTCGAAGTAGCGCATGAAAAATAACAACTGTGTTTATTGCAACTTTTTATTATATGAAATCAAACTACCTTTGATAAAAAATCAATTAGAACTACAGATCATGTATTAAATCGAATAAAAATTAATATTATGTACGTCATTTTCTCATATTTCAATCATACTCATCGAATAAAATATTGCTTATGATCAAAACGAAATTATCATCCATCGTTATTTCTTCTGATATAAACTTCTCGTGATCCAAATCCAAACATGATTCAAAATAATCACCATATACAGTCAGTCAGATCCAAATCAAAATGACTAAAAGAAACAAATATACCTTGCATTATTGTGAATAAAATAATCTTGTAAAATCAAATATCAACCATATCGATGATATATCGATCACATGTCGATACTGATATATCACCGATAGATCATCGATATATCGCAATATGACCTTCCATGAGTATAAGTCATCCTATATCTGCATTAATTTACCGTGGCTTAGTATACAGGTAAAGTTATCAGGCACTACGTACGATCTTCCTCGATCAATGCAAACTTTAGCTGGAGATACGTATTTACGATGAACTCCACGAGATCATCAGAAGAAGGCCGTGCCGACATGCGACCGACACCATCCTATTTATCAACCCATTCCATCAAAGCAAAGGTATTTTTATCTAATTCCGAGATGGCGACCCCATTAAAAGGCAGGCAACCGAATCCAATGGCCATTTCTTATACTCAACCAACAACTCCACCGGTCTCATGTACCTCACCTCCATGCAATGTAAGCTCCTCCCATTCGCTAATCGGATTTTACGGATCCACCGAAGATTCATCCGAGATGTTCTGATCAAGGTTTTAAAACTGAACAAAATCGGTCGGTTCAACCGATTAAATCTAGAATCGGAAGAAAAACGATCCAACTGTCCAGTTTTTATCCAGAAACTAAAAATTAATCAAAATTGGTCAAAACTCGGTTGAACCAATTGAACCAAACCACCGGTTCAATCATCTATTTTTGACAAAAAATAAATTTTGACAATTTAATAAAATGTAAATTTCTAAAAATTATTCATAATCTAGTCTCATTCTAACTCATAATATAGTACTCCTTTATCTCTTCTCCTTCCACATTCGTCAATGAGACATTATCACCTCTCACTTCCTGTCATATAAGCATGGCCTCTCGTCTCACATATTACACGCATCAGTCTATTTCCAACAACAATAAAGGAAGAATATTTTTTTTTGAGGCAAATAAAGGAAGAATATGCCATAGTTATACTATGAGAAGTAATAAATTAAAAACACTTATTATTAACTAAAGTTTAAATAGTTTTAAAAGTGTTAACTTTATGCGTCACGCACACATAAATTTTACAAAAATATATTTATTATGCCCTTTTGAGTTTTTCTAATAATATTTATATCCCTGATATTTAACAATGTCTCTCGTGTTCTATATTCTTACAAAAATCCACAATATTTTTTAGTATAATATAGCACACTTGTACTAATAAAATGTGACTACTATCCATTTTATAAAAATACAAAAGATGCACAATTGTAAAAAAGGAGCATAAGTGTTACTGAAAAATTAGAAAGGACACAAGTATATAGAATCCTTTAAAGATATGATGTAGCATTTTTCATATTTATTTGTATGATACTACCGGTCTAACTCGGTTCGACCCGGCTAAACCATACGAACCAAACCACCAGTACAACGGTTTGATCTTTTATGATTTTTATGAACTGCTAACGTCATCACCGGTTCGACTGGTCGGTCTCATTGGTCTGAACATAAAAACCAAAACCAATAGGGATTTTTACCCGGCAGACCCTATAATCTTTGCCAATTACCTATATGACCTTTGAAACAACGTAATTCCTCCCTCGACCCCGTAAACTTGCTCCGTCTTACTCCACAAACCCTGCCGTTAAATTGACACATTTTGGCCTAACTTGCTTTGGTTAAAAGTGAGTTAATCAAACCACTTCAGATCCAACGGTGTCTTTTCTTCCACTCTCTCATTCTTTCTTCTATCCCCTTCTTCTTCCTCTTTCCAACATACATATTGAGGAGGAACAACAACTGCCTGGAATAACAACGCCACGAGGGTGTCAGGACTTCGGGGAGGGGGAGGGGGAAGCTGGGCGTGCGGGGGCTTGAGTGGCGGGCAGAGGGGCGGCGGCAGGGGAGGGGCAGCTGGGCGCATCGAGCGGCGGGCCGGGAGGCGACAGGGGGAAGCTGGTCAGAGGATTTCGACCAGTTCCCTTGCCGAGTTGGATGGCTGCGAGTTGGTAGCCGAGCTTCTTCCTCAGTCTGCTCCCGCAGAAGACGCACACCCCTCCGGAATCTCGACGGCAGCACCTTATTGCTCGCGCCCTGATGCTCCGGTGCTTCATTGGAATCGAGAGATAGGAGCGTTCCTGTGTTGGGTTCTTGAGATGGGAGAAGACAAGACGAGGGGAGAGGGGAAGAGAAGCGTTGAGGTCTAAATTGCAGGGGCGATTCTGATTGGGGGAGTAGGCGGGACGGGGATCCGGAGGGGGGGCTTGTAGCGGAGGCGGCGGGACCAGGGGGCCATGCAGGGGGAGGCGACGGAGGGGAGTGGGGGGCTTGTAGGGGGAGGCGACGGACGAGGGGGTGGGGTTTGCAAGGGGGGTGGGCTTTCGGTCAGGGGAGTCGGGGCGGGCTGCAGAGGCGGACCCAGGGGAGGCGGCGGCTTAGAGGGGAAGGGGTCGAGCGGGGAGCCTGGTCACCAGGGGAGGGGCTTCAAGCGGCGGCAGGGGAGGTCGGCTGACGGGGGATGGGGCTTCGAGCAGGGGCAGCGGTGGACCGGGGAAGGGGAAGCGACGTCTTCAACCGGAGGTGGACGGTGGGAGGGAGGGGCAACTCGAGGTGGAGAATGGGAGAGAATGGCATTTCTTGTAAATTTGATAAATAAATTGGGTATAGTATAAAATAAGATAACAGAATCTGGTTGGTTTTAACGTTTAGAGGGATGGATGTTAACCACAGGGGCTGTAGGATAAAGGTTAACAAGTTTACGGGGTTGCGAAAGGAATTACGTTGTTTCAAAGGTCGTAGAGGTAATTGGCAAAGGTTATAAGATCTGCCGGGTAAAAATCCCAAACCAATACTTACCCGATTTGATGTCCAGTTCGATTTTTAAAACCTTGATTCCGATTGGATCTCTCGCGCATTGTTTCCGTGGTATCCTCGATATATGTATTCTCAAATTAATTTATCAATGCAGATATTTTTTTGCGAAATATTTAAAAATGTCTCATATAAGACGGATATGTATCGGACCCGAATAAACGTTTGATAGAAGCAGAACGCGAGGCAGCAGACCGCGCCGGTCCGCGTTATCGGCACCGACCTTTCTGCTTTGCCCCCTCTACATGAAACACGCCCTGCTCCACAATCCGTTGACCTTATACACGTGGCCACCATCCCCATACTTACCTCCCACGTGGTAACCAATCCATCCCTTCACATCCTATTGTATCCGAGAGATCTCTTCCCTCTCTCTCTCTCTTTCCGGTCGATCCGTTCCTTCGTCGCGTTGCCACGCGTACGCCCGTAGAGGTCGAATGCCTCCACTATTTAAACCCCACAGAGGCCACCACGTCTATAAAGCAGAGCAACTGCACACATCCCCCGCATTCGAGTGAGCTTTACCATTCATTTCTTTTGCTTTGAGCAAAGCACGGAGATCTTTACTCAACTACACAGATCACCTCCCTCGTTTGGATCACGTATCCCTCTGCTTCATCCATGGCCGAGGAGCACCAGCTGCATCACGACGCCGGCGAGGTGGCCGAGGGTGAGGTGAAGGACCGTGGGCTGTTTGGATTTGGGGGAAAGAAGGAGGAGAAGCACCAGGAGGAGGTGTTGGTCACCGAGTTCGAGAAGGTTAAGGTGGAGGAGGAGCACAAGGAGGAGGAGAAGAAGGATGGTCTGTTGGAGAAGCTGCATAGATCTGACAGTAGTTCTAGCTCCGTGAGTATAGCTATATTTACGATCTCGTGTGTTTGAGTTTAACTTATCGAAAGTTTAGTTTTAAGTAGCGTATATACGGCTGTTTGGCTTTAAATTATAGTTGCTAGATTTTTATTGCGACTGCAAGATTTTAAACATGGTTATTTGGTTAGGTCAAACTTATGTATATGATCGATGTTAAAAATATCTGAAGGAGCAGATCCATACTTGTTATTTTGGGTAGAGACCGTTGACTTGTGATCATGGGCGGATTTATATCGTAGGAAAGTTGGGAATGTATATGATTGTGACATGATAATTTAGTTCTGTTATAGATGCTAATGGTAAATATTTATTGGATCATTGTTGCAGTCCAGCGATGAGGAGACGGGAGAAGGAGAGAACAAGGAGAAGAAGAAGAAGAAGAAGGGGTTGAAGGATAAGATCAAGGAGAAGATACACGGGGAGAAGAAGGAAGAAGGGAAGGTCGTCATCGTGGCCGAGCAGGAGGTGGTTGCCTCCGACGTGGTGGTGACGTCGCCCAAGCACGACACCGCCGTCCACATAGAGAAGGTGGACGAGAAGATCTTGGTGGTCGAGACACCCGAGGAGAAGAAGGGCTTCCTGGAGAAAATCAAGGAGAAGCTCCCGGGGGTGCAGCACAAGAAGCCCGCGGAGGAGCACGCGGAGGGCGTCGAGCATGGCGACGTCGTGAAGGTGCAGGATGATCACAAGGAGAAGAAGGGCTTCATTGGGAAGATCATGGACAAGATCCCCGGGTACCACAAGGGTGATCAAGCCGGTGATCATCACGGTGGTGGTGCTGCACCTGCGCACCAGTAGTAATGCTGATCTATACATCCGCGATGGGTTGCTGTTCTTTGTGTTCATCGTCGGTGTGCCCCTCACTTCAGGATTTGGAGGAGAGTACTGCTGATGAGCTTTTGGTTGTTTGTTTGCTTTTTCTATCTGTGATGTGATGGATCTTGTTTTGGATCTTTGTTTAGAGGAGGGGTGTTGATGCTACTGTGTGCTTGTGATTTTGGAGTGGTGCATGATACATATATATGTCCCATTCTCATGTACCAGACATACCGTTTTTTAAAGTTCTAATATATTTACTGCGTGCTTGATATATATGTGATATTTTCATGTTACATGAAGGTAGTCGTTTTTCCCATACCTATACCCACCTGCAGTAAAACTTAGGTTAAATGTCAAAGCTATAAAACCAACCCTTCACATCGGATTTACCATGTAGAATACGATCCAGTAAAGCAGAACTGCGCATTGAGGTCTTCCTGTAAAAATATATTTTCACCTTAGACCATATCAAGGAGGTCGGAGAAGGTACTAAGGTACCATATCCATATGTAACGCCTCAAGTGGTGGATCTTACCCTCAAATTACAGGCATTCAGATCTTAGAGGATCTTCTATGTTGTGTTGTTTACGAATTTTATGAATGTGCTATGGCTCGAATCCGTACTCGATCCTATTTCTGATGGGAGCAGTTGACAATTGAATCGCTGTAATCATGGGAATTGTTCGATATTGATCGAGTAGTTCACATGATTTTACACGATACAGGCTTACAAAAAGAGCAAAATCGTGCGAACCGTTCGATCAATATGGAGCGGTTTCCATGATCACGGTAGACCCTGTTGCATTTTCGCCTACAACAGACGATTCAGTTCCTCAGATCTCAACTACTCTGGTTTTTCTTGCTATATATATACAAGGTTTTAAAATCAACTGGTTCAAACAAGAACAGCACAAGCATATATAACTGGAGCAAATGGATCCAGGATTTGACGTACTTAGATCGTTTATTTTTACATACAGAGTATCATATTCCTTCTACTGCTGACAACAGTAATGTGGTACGAATCACGAAACGATGCAATGGAGTTGATATTGAAATTCAAAAAGATGTTGAGATTATCGATTTAGATTGCAAGTTGCAACGTGCAGGGTGGTGGGTTTTCTATTTCTTGCAGGGTAACTGATTAGGGATTATGGGATCGGATAGCATTAGCAATACGCTTGTCAATTGTTATTACCGGCAGATAAACTCGGCGGAATGAATTTTAAAAAGGATTATTATCTGGCAGAGCTTATAATCTTTTCAAATTACCTCTGCGATCTTTGAAACAACCTAATTCCCTCCGCGACCTCGTAAACGTGCTAATCCTTACCCTGTAGATCATGTGGCATATCCATTTACCCGTTAAAACTAACCAGATTTCGTTATGTGCCTTTACATTATACCCATTTTGTTTATAAAATTTACATTGAGTGTCAGTCCCAGCAACCACCCACCTCTCGACATCCACCACCCTCACTCTCCTCCTCTCCGACCTCCGTCGATCACCTCCTCCAGATCTGCAGCCCTCGCCCCATTCCCCTCCACTGCCTCACCCACCCTCATCTAGGTAACTGAGGGCCAGTCTTGATCCTCCGACCCCAAAAAGCCCGACCTTCTCCTCCTGGGCAGCCGTCCGACCTCCCCGACCACCCTCCAATCCAGGCACCCAAGCCCGACCTCCCCGTCCCCATCCTCCAGTCGAGGTCGGCCTCCCCCGATCCACACGCCCACCCTCCATCCCAGAAGGAGAAGACCCCCCCCCCACGTGTCGATGTCTCTCCGCTCCTGCTCGAATCCCACCCGGTGCCGCTTTCCTCAAAGTCCTGCCCCCCGCAATTTGTGGAAGTAATACACTACTACTTGACGTTGTTTGACTCGTTGGGAGCGTCCTATGCGGAGGACAACCATGAGCGGCACGTGGTGGAGCAGCAGTTGCTGTCGCGGGAGATAAAGAACGTATTGGTCGTGGGAGGGCCGTCGAGGATCGGGGAGGTCAAGTTTCAGAAGTGGAGGGAGAAGCTGAGCTAATCCGGATTCCGGTCCGTCTCGCTGGCGGGCAATGTCGCCACACAGGCAATGCCCTGCTTGCCATGTTTCCATGCGATGGCTACATGTTGGTGGAGGAGAACGGCACATTGAAGCTCGAGTGGAAGGACCTCTACCTGCTCACTTGGCTGGAGGGTGGGCAGGGGGAGGCCAGGGTTGGGTGCCTGCTCTTAATCGTGTCAGACAGGTCAGTGAGATGCTGCAAGCGACGGAAGTTCTTAATCTCTGGCGAGATCTGTGGATGAAGAAGAGGATGAAGGAGGAGGAAGATAAGGAAGGAGAGGGAGATTGAAGATCCGACGTTGATTTTCTTTGATTTGATTAACCCAAGTCTAACTCAAGTTTTTGACTCCAATAAAGTTAAAGATGACAACAAGATCTGTGGGGTAAGACGAAGTAATTTTACAGGGTCGCGGGGGGAGTTAGGTTGTTTCAAAGGCCGTAGACGTAATTTGAAAAGATTATAGGGTCTGCCAGGTAAAAATCCCAATTTAAAAAAATTATATTTTTCGTTAATAGTATATATACGATATAAAAAATAATACATGAAAAATATATAAATAAGTTGTATTATTTCTAGATAATTTGTGGAACAAAATTTTTAAATACAATGATATATCAATGTTCATTCTTTCTAACACAAACTTACTATTGAGTACCGATATTTTTTAATTTAATTACATATTTAAACTGATGTTTATAGAGTAATCTACCAACTATAAAATAAAAAAAAGATAGGTAATATTATAATATTATGCATTATTTGTATTTCACTAGATTTTTCAACAAAAAAATTTGTAGTGTGGAAGGGACTACTGGAAATATGGAGATTGGATCGTCTGTTGTGCCATGAACTGGAGCAGACTCTGTTGGAGGCTCGAGAGCCGCTCGATCTTGATCGAGCGGGTCCCACGAATTCACACTTTTTTGTGAGCTCGGATCGTGCGAATTCGTGTAGTAGAACTAAATCTATTGCTCTTTGTAGTAGAAGACGAGAGGGAGGAGGGCGAAGTGCGCTATTGTTGTTCGTGTGTGCATAAGGGAAAATGAGGCCATATAGGGTATCATGCAACCTTGCGTACGAGAGGACGAATGATGGAAGAGGGGGTCTGGAAAGTCGGCTTTGCTGCTGCGTAACGGAGGAGAGAGAGGGTCCACCACGCTAAGGATTAGCATCCTTACCCAAGGCCTCCCGACTGCTTACCTGGGCCTTCCCCTTGCACCTTCCTATAGGGGCAACCACATCTCTTCAGAGTCTTGGAGGATAAGGTAAGGGTCCTGCTTGAAGGCTGGAAGGCAGCGACCCTTACAATGACCGATCGAACTCAGCTTATTAAAACCGTGATTGCTAGAGTGCTCCCTCTACTGGACGTCGGGCACCCTCATTCCAAGAGAAATGGTCCACAAGATTGACATGATCTGCGCGGATTTTGTTTGGGGGCGCAAGAGGCATGATATTGCCTGGTCCACGCTTTACCTGCCCAAATCTGAAGGTGGTCTTGGTATTAGATCGCTTGCTACTTTACGTGTTGTGATGATCGCATCGTGGTCATGGAGGCTTCTATCTTCCCAATCCTCCATTTGGGTAACCTACATGCGCCAAAGGTGCCTATCCAGGCATTCCTTTGTGGAAATCCCCCTCTCCTCCTCCCATAGCAAAACTTGGAGGGCTATGCTCAATTGCAGGGATGATATCCAATTAGCGATATCTAACAATAACAAGACCTACAAATGGATCTACTCGCCAACCGGTTTCTCATTCGCTAGCGTCGTCGACCTTCTTCGGCCTAGAGCTAGGGCCCCGGCGTGGGCGCCTTACGTTTGGGCGAAAGGAATTCCGCCAAAGTTCTCCTTTACTCTATACAGGGCGGTCCTGGAGCGTCTACCGACTACCGACAGACTCAACAGATTCGGGATCTGTGCCCCGACTTTTTGCTACCTTTGCCACTGCGAGATGGAGACACACCAACATCTTCTATTTAACTGTACCTTCTCGCACTCTGTTTGGGTTGGCTCTTGTGCTGCTCTTGATCTGCCGATAACTTCATTGGGCTCATTACCAGAGATTCTTGAATGGATTGCAAAGACCCCTGATCAGTGGATTTGCGATCGCCTTTGCTGCAATCTTGCAGCCGCTGTTTGGTGTATATGGGCTGAAAGGAATACTAGCTGGACCTCCGACGAATTGAACACCACACTGAAGGTCACAGATCGACTCGTTCAAATAGGAAAAATTCTGACGTAACGAAATTGGCCCCGAGTTTTTGGCTTCCTCGGGCCTAATGTAACCAAACAAATCATGCTCCAATAGCTAAATCTTTAAATTGGGCCGATATTGCCCTGTACATGTTTTCTTTTGCAATACACTGATTACTTACGCATAAAAAAAGAGGAGGGAGAGGGGAGAACGATGTGCATCAGGCGTACTAGCTGCTCGCACACACAGTAGAAGGGGGATCATGGTGGTCCACACGCGTGCATCATTAGCTGGAAGGAGGGTAGCGCCCTTCTTGCTTGGTGCGTGAAGAGAACTGGGGGGACGTGGGTCGTTACGCGCGACCTCTGCCATGGAGGTCGACTGGAGTGCGTCTAATTTATTGCAGAGATAGGGGGGGTGGAGAGCAGTGATAGAGAGCGGGGGGGTGGGACGGGGCTTGGCCCTCTAGTCCAGGATCTCGATCAAAATCTGTATATATGTTTAATATATAGTACTATATATAATCTAAATACATTATTTAATAACTAAAATTTACATGGTATGTATAATAATCCCCTCGTAATCTCAACAAAAAAATCAATATATATAGGATAAAGGGGCTGCCCCCACCCCCATTTTTCCATAATGTTTTTATTTTTTTTAAAAAATATCATCACATATATTCATATATATATCCCTCCAACATGTCATTCAAATTTCGTCAGAATAGAGACTCTTATGCCCTCCATCTATAATAGTTAACTTTAACTTTAACGGTCTAAACATTGTTGTAATCGATATGTTCTAGATGGAGGGCATATGAGTATCTGTTTCTGACAAATTTCGAATGATATATAGACATGATATATAGATGAATATACGTGATGATATTTAAAAAAAATAAAATAACTCATAAAATAGGGCCGGAGCAGCCCCATTGCACCCATATATATAATCTAATTACAATAATTTACTATTAACAATACATGATGTGTATAACCAGATACTAATACATCCGTATATGTTCATCATCATCTACGTTTGTAAACCATCGCATATATGTATTTTTTATTTTATGATATATTATATAGATAATGATTTTTCTTTTTATTTTCTTTGCATATACGGATATGAATACCTCTTTCATTTTTTAGAATCATAAAACAGATATGGTTACATATTTTCTATTATATACATATATGGATACAGATACCTATTTGTATCTGCATGTTTGCAACCCTATTTGCATCTGCATCTATTTTAAAATAGATATGCAGTTCAACGTATACATGTCAAAAATATATATATATATAACAAATATGATAAAGGAATGGTATATAAATCCATATTTGTTTGCATCCATGTAAGTAAAAAGTATTATATAGTGTTACTTGTTTGAAAATATTAAATTCAGTGGTATTACTTAATATCATATTAATAAATATATATTTCAGTGATATAAAGAGTTTTATAGGGATCTTTTGTCAATAGGATGATTATAAATATATTATTTATGCCCGATTATAAGTTTATATATGTACTTTTGTAAAAAAAATATTCTCAATATTAGTTTCGATCAGTTAAGGAATTATTGGAAACTCACCTTATAGATTAATTCGTTTTCAAGAATCCAACTTTATAGATTGAAACTTCCATTAATGTTCTACATATCCTCCAAATTTCACTAAAATCCGATATGATTTCTTATTTTATCTTAGTGGTTAAAAGTGCGATCATTATTTAAGATATTTAAGTCTCGTTTAAGAGAAACAAACTTTTAGCTATAAAATAGCAAATGATCTTGGATTTGGGAAAAATTTGGAGGATGTGTGTAATATTATTCGAATATTCTATCTATAAAGTTGGATTTTAAGAAACAAATTTGAACAAAAAAAAATAGTTACAACACCCCTTTTGTAACTCACGTTACATCAGAGAAAATATTAACAATTAAAATGACAAGATAAATTAGATAAATAATATCAAATTAATTTAGCCCCCTCAAGATGAATTTCCTACCTTCGTCCCTCGTGGAGAGAGAGAGGGTGTTGCTGCACCTTGCGTAAGGTGAAAGAGGAGAGAGGCGTCACATGTTGCAGGAAAACACTCGTGGATCTCTTTTGTGTGATAACAAAGGTCCCAACCATTGTAGTTAAATCCAACAGCAAGCTTGGAGAAATTGGTCGTTGGATCTCAACATCCAATGCTCGGGAATGACCTTGAATACAATAAGACTATAGCTTTTTTTTTCACAAAATAACTAGATGCACTATGGGACCAAAAAAAGGTCTTGAGACTGAAAACTAAAACAATTGGGATGATAGAACAAAGAGCCCAATTGGCATAAACTTTATTTGGTAAACCTAGAAAGATTTATATTAGCATATTATATTTAGCTAAATCTTAATATATATTTATTCTACCATATGCTTATTTTTTTATATTTTTATTTAAGGAATGGTCATAGGGAAAACAAAAAAGGGGAAGACACGATTTTTTTTATAATTTATATTTTTACATCTTTTATGTAGTTTGATGTTGATGAGTGTCTTGTACGGATTCATGATATATAATGGATTATTTCATAATTAGGAACATATTCTTAAGTTTAAACACGGTTTATTGATGATTTAGAATGTGATGTCATAATAAGATCGAGTCTCATCACCTGCCTTCTTGGATTTGCTGCCATTATCAGTCGCGATTTGAACAATGTTTTCTTGTCCAACCTCTTGATGACATCTCTTTAAGAGTCTGAATATATACTTGTGACTTTTGACATGCTTAGATACACCTACATAGACCTGATAAGTACCGTCTTCCCATCACAATATATAGGACGTTGATGATTTGTTTTCTCGTATAGCTCATCCAACCATCACACATGGGGGTCGTACTATTATCATGCCACTTCTTTCAATTATGTAATATAATTACCATTCTTCTCCTTCTCCCATGTGGAGATATTCGTTCATTATCTCGTATGGAGTAGGAGCTGTCAATCTCACCAATTGCATGCTGCAAGAAGGGTCTCTTTACAGGAATGCTTTCTCCAGCAAATAACTTTGTAATGGTCATCCTACTTGCTCCCTCGTGTTGCTGAAAGACACCTTTTAACATATTTTTGCTTTAGATCTTTGCTCAGTAGTTAACGGAATTACTCTTTCTCATATTCAATTTTATGCCCTTGTGTTTCTTCTTTGGTGGTATCTCAACTACACCACATTTTCTTCCGATGCCACTTCCTGATCCGATATTTTATAAGAAATCATGAATTTCCACCAACACGTCCAAGGCTGTCACGACCACCAAGTTATCATCTCTTATGCTCGTTCCTTATAGAGTCACATAATGCCATCTTATATGTGTTTCTATCTATAGCGGTTTGAATATCAAGTGAGTATTTAAAACCATCATTATCGAATCCGACAGAACATTGAATTCTCTATAAAACAAGAATTCATTGAACTCATAGTCTCTTCGCCATTTTCCCTTTTTCTCGCTCTTCCCTTCAAAGTGAGTCTTCATTTCATCCTTAATCTCTTTTAGGACATGCAATACATTTAGCCACATTTGCATAGTCACCAACAAGATGTTATTTTAGTCTTGTAATTCCTCCTCCTCTTCCAATTCTCTTCCCACTAGAAAAAAAATCTGATCCCATCATCGACCATAACCACGATTCTAATATCATTGGAGATGAACCAAAAACTTATGCAGAAGGAGATATGTCCTGGATCACCTAGGGACCTCTGCAAAAAATGCATTGAGGGTTCAACTTGTTGCCGTGAGAAGCACTGACATACTTCCATCCAATCTCTCCAACAACTGCAGTATGTCGTTCAGAGCCAGGACTAGAGTGGGCACTGGAGCAAGAAGTCAATATCTTCACCTATTGAACATGAACAAAATGGCGACATATGCAGTTTATTATAAAATAGAAAAACATAGGCAGATAAGATCATCCATACCTATATTTTTGGACCTAAAGGATTCGTAAATACATAAATAAACATGCTATTTGGCATATATGTGTGTGTATATATATGTCTGTAAGAAGCTTGTCGAACATACATGTGTGATGTATGAATATGCATTCATGTAAGTATGCACTTTTATTCAATTTTAGACAAGGCAAGATGGCGATCTTTAACTTCATTGCCCATGCCATAAGATCTTCATCACTTACCCTAGACCTTGAATACGACATTCGTAATTATGGTTCTTAAAGTTAAGTACCTAACTTCTGTATCTTCTAAAAAAATCTAAATTAGTATGGAAGGTTCAAGTTAAAATGGGAAAAAGAATGTGCATTAAGTGGCTGACTTTTAGATAGATGATCCCAAAGCTACGAACCATAATGCTCGCGGAACCTGCTAATCAAGCTATATGATATTGAAATCTAAAAGTCTGCAATTTGAATGAGAACGTGTTGTCATTGTAACTTTGTAAGAGTCGGGGGAGATGCCTAAAATTTATAAATGAAAAATCACGAACTTGTTGTCACGACCCGTCCCGCTAATCGGAACGTGCCGCGACAGAGATCTTTCCTCTTCTTTTTCCTCAAGTAAACATGTGGCAATCTCATAAAACATAAAACCTTTGTATTTCAAGTTCACAACACCAAGAAGTGTATTACACAAGTTCTATCTATTACAACTTCTTACAAAATAACACAGACAGTACAAAAACAACGAAAAGCAAAAGACACCTCCTCCAAGTGTATCCGTGGTCCTTTCACCTGCTATTCGTGATTCTGCTGATCTGTATATAATATAATATAACGGGATGAGTCTAAACCCATTTATGAGCTTAGACCCAGTGAAAGGATCTCAAGCTTTTTACATATAACTAAAAGTTGAAATATGAGCAGTATGCCAAAATTTATGCTGATAACTTTGAAATATCTTGAAAAAGAGACTTTATGACAGTAATCATATAACAACATGCTAGATTTGCAAATAAATGCTGAAAATCACTTCAAAGACAGATAAACTGAAACATAATCATCACTATCAAGCTGTTTGTACTAATCACCACTGTGGCTAATTTATTGACTCATGAACGCTGAAACAAAGCTAAGTCATACGCGCAGATGGTCCCAAAGACCAAAAACACTCTGCATACGGCCCAAAGCCTATATGTATACAGAATGCGGACCCAAAGTCCTCTTGATACCATATCTAATGGTTTGCCATATCTAATGGCGGTTTCAGGGTCATATCTAATGACATCACCATATCTAATGGCTAGTTCATGATTTGTATAAAAGAGCTACTGTGGTGCTTATCTTCTGATTCTGATTCTTTTCTTGCCACTAATAAACCGTAAACTTGCAATTTCATGCTCATAACAACTAATTCAATAACATAAGACAATCTTGACATAGCATGCATATTCTGATCACTAAAACCATTCAGAACTTGGAAAACTGATCCATAATTCATAGTAACCGTACAAAACAAAATTCTTTACATAAAAACTCAAATCTACGTAGTGAAACTTATGCTTTCTATTCCACAACGAGTTTTATGCTTGAAAACATGCTATCAACATAAAGCACTTGAAATGATATTTGAAAATACATTCAAAAGCCTTGATTTCATATCTGGTATACGGTACTTGCAATTCATGCGTAAAAAGCTCAAGAAAACGCGATTGCATACTTGTTATCATAAAACATGCATAAAAGCGAAAGACTAATGCTTTAAAATAGCGCTTGAGAATCCCTCACCTGATTGTTGTCTAACTTGGGTCGAAAACGTTTCTTTAGTGAAAACCTCCTCTATAGCCGTCTTAGATTGAATACTACGGCTTGGTGCGGACAGAACTTCGTTATGGCTTCGAA
This sequence comes from Ottelia alismoides, assembly GCA_037367405.1. NCBI lineage: Eukaryota > Viridiplantae > Streptophyta > Magnoliopsida > Alismatales > Hydrocharitaceae > Ottelia > Ottelia alismoides. Next base: position 84,149 of record JAZKJV010009488.1, on the reverse strand, counting down.
AACGCTCTCGATCACTGACAGGGCTTCGCCGCGGCTCCTCTCGTGCTCCTCCCGCAACCTCGACGGCCTTGCGGCTCTAAGGTGGAGAGATGGGCGTGAGATGAAGTGAGGAGGAGTATGGGGGGTCATGGGTATTTATAGGCCCCCTCCCCCTTTACATGTGTGACATGTGTCAACATGTAATGGAGCCTCTAAGCCACATGTTGCCTCTCTTCCATGTATGACGACACATGGCATGCCACATGTCTAAATAATGAGAAGACTTGTTGTCCAAGTAATGGGTTTGATTTATCCATGAGATAACTTGTTTCTCAAGCAAGGTTTGGCTTATCCACGAGGTAACTTGCTGCCCAAGCAAGTGGTTTGGCTTCTACACGAGATAACTTGTTGCCCAAGTAAGCGGCTTCATCATGACACGTGTTAGACTTAGGATGCTGACACATGGCGCTATTGAGTTTTTGACACTTGTTCTGACTATATAACGACACGTGTCTCATGATTTCCACTCCATGTGTCCTACTCTTGCTATTGACGTTTAATTATCACTAATGACGGGTAATTAGCACTAATCATGCTTAATTAGTCTTAATGATGTGATTATAGCTAATGAGTATAAATATATGCTAATGATGTTTAATTATCACTAATGACGGGTAATTAGCACTAATCATACTTAATTAGTCTTAATGATGTGATTACGGCTAATGAGTATAAGTCTATAACATTATGTGCACTTTACAAGTAGTGGCTTCTACTACTTATAAGGTACTACCAAAAATCCAGATTACTAGATGTGGTACTATGTTTTGATGTGCTACACAATTCATAGAACCTTTTTGAAGTCCATTTTATACAAGACGGTCTCTGATATAAACACAACAAGTTTAAATGAAATCATTGCAGAAAGGCGAATCTATTGACTATGGTATCCGTAAAGTGTGAATACTATCAATCCAATATTTCCTTGTAATAACACTTGATATCCTTCAAAAGCATAGTGTACAAAGCGCGTATTACACTTGTCATATTAAGATAGTTCATAAAAGTAAGACATGGTGTTATTTCATATATAATAAATTCTTCTCCACAAATAAAGCACCCATCACATGGCAATGACTACGAGCTATTTGTAGTTCAATTTTATATACTCAGCCTTGTATTGTTGAATCAAAATTATTAGCAAGGTAGAGTTCATTTCTATAGCAAGGTTAAAAATATTTATTTGTGATATAAATTGATGGTATATCAAGGGCAAATGAAATCACATAAAGATGTTGAAATGACACAAAATTAATGAATATTAAAGGTACAAGATTACGACGCTGCCCAGAAACATACAAACAACTTAAGTTATTATCTCCTAGGTGTAGGGGGTGCGAGGAATCATGAAATATGAATATTTAGTATCTGAATTTAATTATTAATAACAAGACGATGACTAAGATTTTCCAATTTACGATTAAGATATGCTGGAATATACAATTCTTTTTAATAGATCCTTGCCCTAAGGAAGAAAATTACACAACAAATAGGAAATAAAACTGAAATCTATATTTTGAAGAAATCGATTTTGAGTGATAAAAAAGATGAAGACACCGGAAGAAGAAGAAGAAACTCACATTGTTTGCAAATTTAGATCTCGAAAGGAAGAGTTGAGTTGTATTGGGAGATGAAATGGAAAGAATGTCACACATCATTTATATGATTCAAAAAGGTCCTCTAGTAGCTTTAATTTATTGGAATATTGGCCCGAGCATATGAAATACTGCCCTAGGCACGCGAATCAATGGTCTAAACATGTGAATTGATGTAAAATGATTCTCTTTTGATCATTCGATCTAAAGGAGATACAATCCGACCATATCAGCCAAATATGCAAATATGTGAAAGCTGGAATTTTTACTAATTTGATAATTTTAGTCGACATATGTCGACATATACATAATTTCCACCGGAATCGTAGAAACTAAAATAGTATGTAATATTGATTTCAAGATCTCCAAAAAATTGATTCGCTGAAATTTAAAGCCAAATCGGAGAGTGAGAATCCGTTTACCCTTTTGAGGACTCATGGTTAGGGTGGGAGGATTGAGCTCGACCCGGGCCCAATTCGGGAAAGTTCGGCCCAAGCTTGTCAATTTTTCGTGAGCCTTAGGCCGGGTTGATGTTCGCTTTTTTTAGCAAACCGAGGACCTGGGCCTGACCCAAGGCCCGTATGATTAGGCTCGGATTCGAGTCCGATCCGGACTCAGTCCGCACTTATTTTGATTACATGAAGTTGCACTTTGATTCCAATTTATTGTTATTGATATAATTCATCCATAACACATGAATATCGGATGTATTGTTATGATATAATATTACTATTCATGGATGGAAGAAATATTGAATGTATTGTGACTATAAATCCATGTCCTTAAATTTGATTCTAACATGATATTTTGAAATATTAGGGTCCGGATCCGATCTATTTGTATTTTGGGTTCGAATCTGACCCGATCCGAGCATAATATTTTTGAAATATAAAGGCCTGAACCCGATGTATTTATACATCGGATTAGTTACGATCCGAATCAGGTCCGGCCGCTGACCGCCGCTTGAGAAATCCCAACTCTCGACGCTGCCGCTGCTGCTGAGATTCTGTGAAGGGGCTGCGAGGGGAACTTGCCGGACTGGTTTGCTGCTGCGATTCTCGAGCTCCAGTCGAGGCTGCGGCTGCTCCTGCAGTGCTGCTGTGCGGTGTTGCTGCACTAGGGCTCCGCCTGGAGGCCCTCTTCTGTGCCAGGGCTGGGACCCTTTCCACTGGTGTCGACAGCAGGGTATTGACGATGGAGAGGAGAAGCGGCGGTCGCCTTTGCGGCGTCTGCAACCACAACAAGGCCGCTCTCAAGCGCCCCAAGACCTCGCAACAGGCAATCCATCTCGGCACCTTTCCAGTTGGATCATCCCCTCTTTTTGATGCTTATCACGCTTTTCCGTATTGATCTTTTTTCTTTGAGTTGAACAATGTTGGAATTATATACATTCATCACATTCTGTAGCCCGAGCTGAATTTTGTAGTAAAGCAGTGCCAGTAATAATCGTGCTTGCTGGGATTCCTACTTGTTGACATTTCACGAAGACAAATGGTATTCGGAATATTAGTCCGAGAACAATGATTTACATATATCATCTATCATTTTCAAATATTAAGGTGATGTATCAATGTAGGTTGTTGTTAGATATAACATTGAAATCATATACCGTACTAACTCAATTGAGTAGTTTCCCGAGAATTTAGACATGCTTATTAGATAGGATAATTGTAAGCTTCATAAATAGCAAATGTATTAGCTAGAAGCAAAGAAATTAATCTAGGTGCCTGACTAGCATGCCAAATAATCCCATTAGTTGACTCATTTGACTGAATTTGCTGGCTAACCCGTCGATCCACAATGTCAGACTGACTAAATTGAGTTAATTGGCCAATTTCCGCAACCTTGGCATTAAAAAATGCAACTTCTTCAGTTAGAAGAAAGAAATTCACAACTAATGGGATGAAACAAAATACTGAAGGGAGAATGGGCATACAACTGGGGGACTTTCAGTCTACAATTGTCATGCCCGTGCAACCAGCCTTTGTTTGATTTTAATTTCATATAGATCACCATACACCTAATGGACGTCATCTGTGAATCGGTAATAAACATTGTTGGCAAGAAACACAAAAATGAAGAGTTGCCCTGGCAAAAATAGTGGCAGATGCAAAAGAAAAGTTACATGTGACATCATCTTACTCCTTATTTAGCTAGTGTGTCTGTGTGAAATTGTAAATAAGTCTGCAGAGCAGTCTTATGCCATTCGTGTTGATGAGACTTGGCTGTCCTTGATTAGTTCCGGCCCTTCTGGGCCAGCACCTTACATGGTCTTGTGTAGGTAAAGAGGGCATTATTCTGCTTTCATAGATGGTCCTATCATCTTCTCAAACTCTTTAGTTAGAAGAGATTGTATTTGGTAGCTGTACACATTGGCTGAACTTGAAGTTTTATAGAGGAGGGGCCAAATATCGATATAAGAAACTTCAAGTTCCGCCTCTCCAATCCATATTATAAAAATAATGTTATGCATTTGCAACCTCTTTGAAAATAAATTATCTAAAAATATTATTTAAAAAATAGATAATTCCAGAAACCAATTGTTAGTTTAAATAATGAGCTCGGGTAAATGGAATGGGGGGCCATGGCCCCTCCAATCCAAGTACTGTTTCTCTCCCCGGCTGTACATCTCATGTTCTTGCAGTCAAAAGGTTATTTTCGTATGTACTTATGATAGATGCACATCAATGACTGTCTACTATTTCCAGACTCCAGTGGAGTTAATTTTATCTTGTTTATGCTTTTTTTTATAACAAATATGATACACATATGCCTTCTATAGATTTTCTCATGCAAGTCTTGTTTTGTCCAAAGATTTGCAGGGAATGTTTTTATGCCGTCTTTGAAGAAGAGATTCATGGTGTTATAGTGAAAAATAACCTATTCAAGCGAGGCGAGCGGATTGCAATTGGGGCTTCCGGTGGAAAAGGTGATGGTGAACTGGCAACATTATTTCCTGAATTTTTAACAGTCTCATGGCCCTTTTCATCTTCCAATAGCATATCGTATCTTGCTTTTCTGTGGGTAAATACTGGAGTATGACTGTATGAGAAAATATTCTTGTAATTTGACACTCGTGATTTTCTTGTTATGTTTGTTTGTATAACAGATAATTCCACAGCTAAGTATTCTAGAGAATTTATTTTGTTTTCTCAGTCCTTCGGGATAGCTTATCCGGTCTGAAAACATCCATCTAAGGTCCTGTTAAGAGCATCATGCAACCTATAAACTTGGTGAGGAGCACAAGTATTTGTTAAGCATTCGGAGTACTTCCAAAGTGTTACTAAATTTCGTTTAACATTGCACAACATGGTTTTGGATTACCTATTCATACTTATTTTTATGTGTCAACTTGTCAACCACATTTTGAGAGCAAGTCTCCATTTAATCCTGCTTATTGACTTGATTTCTAACAATGTTTAGATTAAACAGAAACCAGGTTGATGAACTCGTTTATGCCTTCTTGTACATGCATGTCCTTTTAATAAAAAAGTATATGCACATGTCATAACCATGGTTTGTTAAACTGTATGATGAAATTATGAATAGTTTTAGATAGGTCCTAATGTAGAGATTTTGAAATAAAATATAGCAGTATCATGTTCGTTTGGAGTTTGTTGTTCATGTTTTTTCATATTTGTCAAATCTTCACGGCTCCTATTGTTCAGATCTTTGATTTTTCTTTTGCAGATTCCACTGTTCTAGCTTATGTGCTATCGAAACTAAACCGTGAGCATGATTATGGACTGGATCTTTTCTTATTGTCTGTTGATGAAGGCATTACTGGTTATAGAGATGATTCCTTGGAAACAGTTAAAAGAAATGAAGTTCAGGTTTGTTGCACCTGATCTTTGTTCTTTCCTATGCCAGCTTAAGACTTCCCTCCTGCGTCATTTGATTGCACGTTTACAGATTTTTCTTTAAGGATTTATAGTCTATAAGTCTTTGTAATATTGCTGAAAACTGAAAAGGTCCCCGGTCTGGGAGTGGTATGACAAATTTTGCTGTTCTTATTTACTTGGAGAACAGCTTCTAGTTAAAATGCTAGATCACTTTCCTACAGATTAAGAAATAATTGTTTATTTGATCCATTATCCACAGCGTGGGCATGATGGGCCATAATATATATCTAGTGACTGAGATTTGCACAGCCACTGCGTACATGCATTCCAATTTTTGTTGAATCACAGATTGACTTTTTTCATGTTATTTGATTTTTCTTTCTGTTTCTTCAATCACAGTATGGTCTACCACTGAAAATTGTTTCGTATAAAGATCTATACGGTTGGACGATGGATGAAATAGTGAAGGCAATAGGATTAAAAAATAACTGCACATTTTGTGGCGTTTTCCGTAGGCAGGTATGTTGTATTCTTTACTTTTTGAAGACATATTGTAGTTGCCATCTATGGCCTTATTTTTTCCACGCTAAGCTTCCACATGTTTTAGATAGAGCTACTATTTTAGTACATTTTATTTATTTCTATGCCTGTTTTGGAAGTTGACAACTAGCGTAAAAAATAATCTAATCTTTCAACATGGATTTGAGCAAGAATCCATGTAGCCACCCTACTTATAGTTGGAGAAGGTTTTGCCATTTACGTGTTTTGGAAGTGGTTATTCCCTTTTGGTAGAGCTAAGAGAAGACCAAATTCCTCAATGAAATGAGAAGCTTCAGTTTAAAGGTCTGTGGATACATTGTCTAGGAAAAGGGGATAGGGAGGGACACAAGTCACACAATGGAAGCACCATGCCTAGGAAGCATGTTCCGACTAGTTCACATTGATCAAAAAGCTCATCTGGACCTTACAATCCCTCAATAATCAAACAAGCAGATAATATAACAAGCATTTAAAACATGCAAAAAGAAAAAAACATTAAATCTTCGTGCCTTAAAGTCATCACAAATATAATGTATTTATTAGTCAGCATCTTAAGGATTTCAAAAATTGGATCTAGTTTCTTAAAAGTAACGGTCTATAATATACAACATTTAATTGGTTTCTTATGGAGAATTTTGTATATAAAGATGGGATTGGTTTTGTTATTCCTTTACTCGAGTGAAACGGAAACAAGTAACATGTTGGGAATCTAAGATTGAAACACTAGAGTGAGCCAAATGACTCAATATGGAGAAAAACCATAATTAACAAGCCAAGTCTACCAAAAATTTGATGCGGATTGCAAATCGGCGTCGACGAAAAATAATAAAATTTTGACGATGGATTTTGGTGGAAGAATCTGGAGGGGTTGAGGAGAAGAAAACTCGTCGGGAACGAGGGTTTGAAGAAGGAGAACCGCGGAGATCGCGTGGAGAGAGAGGGAGAGGAGAAAGGAGAGAGATAAATCTCAATATTTCATTAATACTTTACTGCTTAAAACATTGGACACTCATCCCTTTATATAAGAGGGATGATTTTACAAAAATAGAAACTAAATTCGAATTGGAAACAAACTTATCCTAATTTGACTCCGACAAATTTAAAATTCAAATTGACCTCTAATCACCCTAATTAGACTTTAACTAATTAATTGACCAAAATCAAATCTACGAATAATTGTTGAGATCACATGCGATCCCTATTTATTTAATTAAAAATTTGTTGACGTAAATAAACGTAAATAAAATTGACAACTAAATTACTTAAAAATTCGGCCCTATAATTCGAAGTCACGCTGCATCAACTCTCCTCCGCTTTTAAAAATTCGTCTCCCGACGAATTGCTGGATCTGCAGGTTTGGAGGTCGATCCGACGCGCTCAGTCATTGTCGGGAAGAATAAGTGCAGAGCGAACGACGGAGTCCATACGCGGGCGTAGATGCCGTGGTCGTCGTGGTCGAAGAACAGGTGCGGCGCGAACGGCGGCATCTTCTTGAGTTTTGCCTCCTTAGTGTGATGATTGAAAAATTGACGAGGCATGAAAAATATGGCTCTTGGAGAATCCATGGTGAAGCAATGGCACAATGAGAGGAGAAGAGGAGATGTGTCCAAGGAATGAAGCCATGGGGTCCTTAAATAGGGAAAATCCAAGGTCCTAGTCCTATTTAGATAAGGAAGGTCCCCTGATTTCATACTTACAGCCCTCTTCTTTAAATATTTCCGCAGCCGGGGGTTTTGGGCACAAATTTCGTACCTCTTCAATAAGGGCCTTTCCGTGAATGTCGTTTTGAGGAGGGGTCTTGAGATATTTTTCCCAATTAGTTTCCAATCCCCCAAGTCGTGGAACGCATAGCCCGTGGTCTTCGGGATCCCTGTTAGGGTTCGGGCTTGCGCTCTATGCGCGGTGGCGGCTACCGCGTAAGGGCGGCGCGGTTGTTGGCGTTTGAGCAGGGCGGCAGTGAGGGCGGCTCGCGAGGATGCATGTGGCACTGGGGCGGCGAGGGAAGGATGGGGAGGCGGTGGCACGGTCGCGGGGAGGCGGGGGTCGCGTGGCCTCTCGCGCGGGAGGGCGCAGGGTGAGGGTGGCGAGTACGGGAGGGGTAGGGGGGAATGGGGCTGCGGGTGCGGGAGCGAGCGGGAGTGGGATGGAGGAGAGGCGGCGGAGTGGGTTGGAACCGGCGTGGAGGAGGCGCGGGTGGGAGGGTGGTTGGCGAGGGCGGGGCTGGCGCGGCACGGTGGGGAGGCGGTGTCGTGGGATGGGTAGGGGGAGGGGGGAGGGTGGCGAGGTGCGATAGAGGGCGGGGCTGGGGATGCCGCTGGTGAATCTGGGGCTGTGGTGGACTTCGTAGAGGGAACGAGGAGGGTCGGAGGTGGTGTTTGGGGGGAACGGTCGGGCGAGGACGGTAGGGGAGTTACCTGGGATGGTTTGGGCGGTGTCCGGGCGGCCGGAGGGGGTGATGGGGCCAACTCCGTTAGCGGCATCAGATCGGAAATATCCTGGACAGCGGGTGATTCGTCTTCCACAACGATGTTTTCTTCGTTGAAACTTGCGGCAGCGGCTTCGACGGGTGGAGGCTTTGTTTGGGCGTCGCGGAAGGCCTCAAAGTTAGCCATTAGATCTCGAAACATGGACTGGAAGTTGGTTTGCAGATCATGTATCATGTGCTCCGTCTCCTTGTAGCAGGCGTCAATGGTGGCGACGGCTCGTCGTGTTCGTTCGGATGAACGATGGTGTGTCGACGCATGTCGGCGCACATGTCGATACGGATCGTCAGATCGTGAGGACGATCTGTAGGCCATGCTCTGATACCAATTGATGCGGATTGCAAATCGGCGTCGACGAAAAATAATAAAATTTTGACGGTGGATTTTGGTGGAAGAATCTGGTGGGGTTGAGGAGAAGAAAACTCGTCGGGAACGAGGGTTTGAAGAAGGAGAACCGCAGAGATCGCGTGGAGAGAGATGGAGAGGAGAAAGGAGAGAGATAAATCTCAATATTTCATTAATACTTTACTGCTTAAAACATTGGACCCTCATCCCTTTATGTAAGAGGGATGATTTTACAAAAATAGAAACTAAATTCAAATTGGAAACAAACTTATCCTAATTTGACTCCGACAAATTTAAAATTCAAATTGACCTCTAATTACCCTAATTAGACTTTAACTAATTAATTGACCAAAATCAAATCTACGAATAATTGTTGAGATCACATGCGATCCCTATTTATTTAATTAAAAATTTGTTGACGTAAATAAACGTAAATAAAATTGACAACTAAATTACTTAAAAATTCGGCCCTATAATTCGAAGTCACGCTGCATCAACTCTCCTCCGCTTTTAAAAATTCGTCTCCCGACGAATTGCTTGATGTAGGCTTGGAGGTCAAATGTGCGTGCTCCGCCATCTTCTGGAAGAACTGGTGTGGGGCGAATGGCGGACTCCATATGCGGGCGCGGCTTTCGTTGATGAAGAACATGTGTGGCACAAACGGCGGCGTCTTCTGGAATTTGGCCTCCTCATTGTGGTGATGGAACTCAACCCTTGAGTAACAATAGAACTCAACCCTTGAGTAAGCACAAGTGGAAATATGTAGTAAAAGAAGACAAAGTCATCTTCCAAAAAAAAAAGACAAAGCTAAGAAACAAGAGAAACATGATTTTACGTGGAGCCCTACTCCCTATGGAGCGGAATAAAACCATGGGAGAAAGCTACCAATGGTTGGTTTTTAAAATCTATTTTTCTTAACGAGTACATGGATGTGGGGCTTCTTATATAGCACCACCAACATAAGCAAGTCTCACTGCTCATCCATGTGGGAGTAAATGACCTCTCATCCAAAAATGTCTCTCACACAATTCTCTCAACACCACCCACCTTAAACATTTTCCAAGGTATTTCAGATATAAATATGATGATCTCAAAGCACTGCAAACATTCCCTCTATTAATGTTCTCACAGTTATAATGGTACATATGTTATATGGATGTAAAGATGCAGCTGCCGTTTTTTGATGACTCGATTGTCGGGCTATCTGATCTTCCCAATTTATAGCTTGATAGTCAACAATAACAATTTACAACATTATATGGTTAACATTCAGGAACTAATTTGGTAGGAAAAACACAGAAAAGACATTTAGACTTTGTTCTATCCACAATATCTAAGAGCAAGAATTACATACGAAATGGTCCGATTGAATATAAATATATACATCAAAGTCGGAAAAAAGGTCCAGAATAGAACAATTTGAGAAGTGGTGCTAGAAGTCACTTCCTTGCTAGTAGCTATCTTCATTGAGATGGTTCATCTAAACCTGTTGGGTTTCGATAAAACATTGTAATTAGTAAGGAAATTTAGTGCTAGTAGTTTAGAGTCATTTTTCTTTTATTTTTATCCCAATCTTTTGTATCCACTTCGATGGTTTGATCGTAATGTAGTGCGCCTACCACCCAAAAAATCAGGGTTCAAATTCCTCCTGGTTCGGGTTGCGTTAGGTAGCCAACAACCATCATAAAAAATAGTTAGATCTTTCAACATGGATTTGAGCAAGAATCTATATACTCGATCCTACTTAAAGTGGGAAGAAGGCTTCGCTATTTTTTTAATCTCAATATTTTAACCCACGATCTTTGTTTTGTTTACTTAGCGCTCTAATCTAAGTTAAGGATTAGTGTGGCCGATTGCCTTGTGAAACGAGTTTGTGGACAACTTGGGATTAAGAGGTGTATGCTTTGCTAAGTTCCTAATGCTACCCTGACATCTCATTTTCATATTTTGTATGGAATCGATTTAAACCAAACAACCTGTATTTAAAGTCATTTTTTATGCTTCATAGGCTCATGCTCAGAGAAGGCACAAGCCAAAACAGTGTGATGATTAGATTTACATGCTAAATACCCTTATTGAGATGCAGTCGCTAAGGCCTTCATGCATCCGTGTGACGCTACATACTTTATCTTTATCCGTTAATTAGTAAAACGGCTACCAAGTACATCATGTTGCTTAGCATTATTAAAAGGAAGCAACCTCTATGTAACTGTGTACCCCAGGCTTGACTTCTTTTTGGGTAGGTCAGAACAATTCTGATTTATTCTGAAACAATGCAATATTACATGCTCATTCTGGTATTCCTTTTCCAGTCGACCCTATCGCATGTACTTCAAACACTTCGATTTGGATCATTGACATATTAATCATGTTGCCATTTTAAGATCACACTTATCGGGCCGCATACCACGGTTTATTCTTTTTAGAAAACTTCATACTTTGTGAATAAAACAATGAGGTATACTAGGTTTCTGAATAACTTTAATGGTTAGGTATAACGGGTGAGTTTAAGTTATTCCACTTTTACTCTCGGAGAGCACTTGTGCCAGTAGTGTACCTATAGGTATATCTTGGTTCCTATCTTGGAGGACCTGGATGTACCCGTATAACCTAAGTTACACCTATATAATTTGGGTGTACTGGTTTTCTTTAAGGATTACCAATGCATTTTCATCCTACAAAGCTCGGGCTCCTTTTTTTTTGACTAGAAAAAAGGGGGAGCCCTCCCAAGGCGGGAGTCACCACACCAAAATATTCATTAAGAAACAAAAGGGTACATCGGTTAGAAATCCAGAAATTGTACACAACATTACAATGGGCAATTGCATTTTCCCAGTAGAACCGCTGCCCCTTGAAAATACGGTCATTCCTGCCAAGCCAGATTGCCCATAAAACGGCGAAGGGCCTGGACACATCCCCAGAGGATCCAAGCCCCACCGAACGGATAGACCTCCAGAAAGGACCCATGCCAGATGTCTGGACCCAAGCAATCCCCATAGCATCCCAAACTTGCGCCGATGTCCTGTATCCCAAGCTTGGGCTCCTTTTATTTGGAGATGTTATCATTATATTTTGTAGATATAGCTCTACATTTAATTAGAACGTTAATTTGCATCTAAATATGATTTTAATTTAAAACACTTTCATTACCAATCCATTTATTGTGAAACCTTTACATATATAGTATACATGTGTACACACACAGCTACTGAGTCAGATTTATCATAGTAAATATACAACAGATAATATGAGACAAACTAAAACGATCTTACATAGCAAAGAACATGGTAGTAAGAATTGAATACAAAGAACATGAGTTGTTGGAATGAAGAACGTAGCAAAAAATAGCTCTTGAATATTTCTCCAAGAGAATAGAGTAGAAAATAGAGAGATGAGAGCTTGTTGCTCTTTTGTTATGTGTTGTAGAATGATGTATGGGGTCTTATTTATAGGGCAAGAGTCTCCATAAACATCAGCGTTGAAAAAGTAGCCATTGTGAATAAATCATGAATGAAATTGGCTTCAAAAATCTTCTTGAAAGAGAGTATGATCGATCAGGTACAAAAGATGATCGATCATAATCAAATGATCGATCAGAATCAAAAGATGATCGATCAGAGATCAAAATTACTTTATAAAAATATAACAATTATAATTCAAATAATGATCAATCATGAAACAAGGTTGATTATTTTATTATTAATATATCTTTTTGGATGGTCCTCTAAAGATGGCCCATCCCACCGTTTCACACAAAAAAAGGAAACAAGGTTGATGGCACTCTAACTGACCAGGAATGGGATGGTATTTAAGCATGACTGCTTTTACGTTAAGGATGTTGTAGCACATGCCAACACTTTGTGTGAGAGTTGGAGCATATAACTTTGAGGTTTCTATACTTGTATTAGGTTTGTAATAACTCTCGATGATAAATGTAAATTTTTTTGGCATACACCTGTAGGGCGTCGGTCCTTTTTCCTTTCAAAAAAAGAAACAAGGTTGATCGTTCATGTATGAACAATCATGTCGGAATGTTTGATCGATTAACTTGACTCTTTGAACTGAAAGTCGACGTCAAATTCAAAGGGCTGAATTGCAATATATATGATTTGAAGTCTTTTACAATTTAAGATAATTACAAAATGCATGACTTAATATAAGAAAAGATTTCATCATCTTCTTGAGCTTGAGATTCTTCCTTGAGCTTGAGCTGAAGTTCCGTAGACTTGAACTCCTTTGAGCTTCTTGGCTTCTTCTTCATTTAAGCTTGAGCTCCTCAGGCTCGAGCTTCTTCCCATTCCAGTAGCTTCCCTGCTCTTGGCCCAACCCAACTACATGCTAACTGCACAAGTTTTATTATCATCAAAATATGCATGCTCACACACTAACAATCTCCCCAATTTATGCATGAACTCACACACTTTTCTTTCAGGAGTTCTGGGAACTGGTCGGCTAAGACGTTGGATGTGGTGGAGCTATGCCGGATGAATGGTGGGATCTAACGACTCAATCTCTCTTCTTTTCCTTTTGCCAAAGAAGGATATAATGAGGTGTGTGGTTGCACCCAATAGTGTGTACTTGATTGTGGTGAAGGTGCAGCTTGGCTTTATTATAGATCCGGCTCAGATGGCATTCATCCCGAGCTGCCACATGATGGATGTGGTTGTATTGACGTTTGAGATTTTTGCAGAGTGGTGAAGAAAGAAGACCAAGGGGCTCCTTCGAAGGTGGACTTTTTGAAGGCGTATGACGGTGTAACTGTCATTTCTTGTAGGCCTCCCTACATCTTAGGGGCTTCCCAGTGAATCGATTGGTTTGATGAAGAGATGTGTGATGACTATTTCTTAATATTCTTATGTGGTGTTCTGTGTTTGTGAACGACATATACGAGGGTAGCTTCTTTCAAACACAACATGGAGTTAGGCAATGTTGCCCGTTGGTGGCATGACTATTTATGGTGGTGGTAGATGCTCTGGCCATGATTGTGTTGAAGGAGTAGGTTTGCTGGCAGGTTTCCATAGATTAAGATTTCGATTCCCATTCTTCAATATGCATATAATACTATATTCTTTCCGGAGGGTAAGACCATGTCTGCTTAATGTATAACCACCATTCTTGAGCTTTTTGTTAGTTTTGTGCCTGGAGATTAAACATGTCAACTCTGCTTTTGTTCCTTTTTGAATGGTTGAAGAGGAGGTGACATGTTGTGAAACTGCATTACGAACACAACGAAGGGCTCTCTTAATCACCTATCTTGGGTTGCTATTGGTGGGAGGCATGTTTCCGTAGTCAGATTGACTTCTTGTTATTGAGAAACTGGAGAAGTTGGCAAGCTGCGGGCTGCATGTCTTTCGAGAGGTCGCCTTGTATTGTTGAAGGCGGTTCTGTCGGCTTTCCTGATATTCTTTCTTTTTGACGCGCTTGTTACCTTCTAGGGTGAAGGGGAGATTGGAAGCGATAATGAGACGTTTCTTCTAGGCTTCTTCTTGGGAGGCGCATGTGATCCCTTTGGTGAAATGGAAAATGCTAGTGCTAAGGAAAGATAGATGGTGGGATGAGGATTTGTAGCCTGGAGGAAATGTATCATGCTTCACTAGCAAAGTAGGTGACTCGAATTAGAGGAGGGTCAGATTTGCTATGCAGGATGTTGCACTTAATCTGTGGGATTTCTCTATATCCCTCGTCCCAAGTTGTTGCTATACCTTTGCCTTTCAATTTCTGGAAGGGGAACATGGTATCACTCCTGAAGTCTGTCTTAGGAGATGAATGCTGCTTTCGATTTTGGGGATATGATTGGACAGAGCGTTGGCCTTTGCGGGTTCATTTTCCTTGCCTTTTGCACTGGCAACTAATGCCAATGTTTCTATCAGAGATTGTTGGGAGGGTGGTTTGGATACCTCAATTTCATACCAAGTTGTCGTATTAATGTTTCTTGGAGTTTTTGCTGTTGCTTTAGGCATTGTAGCTAGTAAGGAAAGGGTTGCTCCGTTGATTATTGATCCTGGTCCGATGTATGGTTCACTATGCATAAGGCATATAGGGTTTTCTGCTTATTGGAGGTTTTGGATTTGACACTTGTCTCAGATTGATCCATCGATTTATGGAGTTGAAGGTCCCGTAAGTTCGGGTTTTTATATGGCTATTGAGGAGGGACCACCTTATGATTGGTAAGAGAAGATCCTGGTTCATTTCTGAGTGTAACAACACTTCTGTGCATTGTTCGATAGAGGAGAGTGTTGAGCATCTATTCCTGGGATGCCGCTTGCTTGGTAGGGGTGTGGGTTGCGATGCTCGTTTATGGTTTTTGGACATTGAACCAGACGTTTTTCTAGGAGTCAATCATGGGAGTAGCCCCACCAGAGTTTGGTGGCTGCTATCCTTTGGTATATGTGGCTTGCTCTGAATGGTTCTATCTTCCATGGTGAGCAAATGTGTGCGGAAAATATAATTGAGGATGTTAAGAGCTTAAAGACTTTGGTCTTAGTAATTTTTATACTGTGAATATACAAAAAAATTTGGGGTAGGCCTCTTCTCGACGTCTTGCCCTCTTTTTCCTAAAAAATAATAAGAATCCTAATTTGCATATGAATCCAATTAAAATTAACAATCTTTTTGCAGTGATTTTTACTGATCATAGTATACATGTGTTAACACACAACTATGATAATTTAGAAACCCGAAATGATCCCACATAATTAGATTACAACTATGGCTAATTTAGAAACCCGAAAAGATCCCACGTGGTTAGATTTCTCGAGATGACAAGGGTCCATTTGGTTACCGGTTACCCCGGGGTAACCCGATTTACCCCCCTACATTTCTGGGTTGGAATATCATCACAAATCAATGTGATATCACATCACATTCCTTATTCCAACCCTCTCACAACCCTAATAACCATCCAAACAACTATTATTCACAGAAGGTTACCCCAACCCATCCATCCCAGTAACCAAACAGACCCTACATGGATTTCGGGACCCAAAATATGTGAAAACACAACAAAGGTTAGATTCATTATCTTATATTTGCCATACAATGTAATCACTTCTGTCCATGCTCAGAATCAATAGAAAATTGTCCTGGGACCGCAAAAACTTTAGAGTGTACAAAAATATGTTACAAAATTTTCAAAAGGGATTTTTACACCGATAACCCTGCATACTTTCGTATTATATAAATAACCCTCCATAATCGCGAATTACACTCAGAACCCTAAACAATGCTCAACTCTTTAGCTAATCATACACCCATAACCCTCCTCCTGCAAAAGTATACAAGATTATGGGTGTAAAAATCCCTAAGAGTTCAGCATTATTCAAGGCTAGCATTATTCAAGGTTCTGGGCGTAGTTCGTGATTATGGAGGGTTATGTATGCAATATTGAAATTATAGATGGTTATGAGTGAAAATCCATTTCGAAAACAAAAGAATCACTTGAATTATTACCTGATCCAGCTGCAACTCAATGTGACATTGAGAAGGAGGCACGAAACAAGCAGGTATGCAATGCTTGCCTAAGATCACCGTTGTGATACCGTGTTGGATAAAATCATATCTTATTGATCAATGAAAAGTGAAAATCCTGCCATTCTTTGTTAGAAGTGTGTTGGGTAAATAATAAGAAACGTCCAACAGTAATAGAAATTATAGAAAAATGTGATACAACAAAATAACAAACAACAGAATCAAAGGATTGATGTACCCTCAACAACCGGTCAATTTTGTTTCTTCGAAAAACATCTTTTCAGTTCATTATCAATTTTATTCAGAAATAGAATATACTAGGATGCTTCCTGCGCTTCACGACGGTATTGAATTTAAAGTTATTTTTATGTGAATTCAAAGATGAATTAGTAAGAATTTAGTAGAAATTAAACTACTACCCGACTCAGAATATCATTTTTTCATAAATATTGGAAATATCGTTACTTTGAAAGTATTCATCACAACCGGATAATATTAGTAACATCAATTATTACTAGAGGAAGAAGTATAAATATATGAAAAACATAATAGATAATAGTCGGATAATTAAGAAATTTAAATATTTGTTTAAGTCTCGGATATTGGAATGGTAATAGATTTTCTTTTAATATTAGAATCTGGAAAATCAATTCTATCATCAAATGGAAATTACCAAAACATGTCCACTAAAATCTTTTTCGATAGTATAAATGAATATATTTATCTTTATTGTAATTTTTTAATCTTTTAAGCAAAAAAGGAAAAGCCAATCTGTACTATATCTTAATTTTAATATGTATAAGATATGTTGAGGCATATTTTTAAAATGTTAGCACTTGTGAATGTAATGCTCAAAATATGGGTAAAATTAAGATGTAAAAAACGATAACCATATTAGGAAAAATGCAGATAAAGAATAACAACTGATATACACTTGAAATATAGATATGTGATAATTTATGAAAAAATGCAGATAGAATAACAACGGATTCTTTTATACAAATTGATTAAATTATACTCTCAAAGGATGCATTTAGAAATAATTATTTTGTTTAACATTTGTTGGACATGCGAGCCCACGACGAGCCATTATGCAATAAATGTTATTGCGAATATCATTCCTTGATCTGAAATGAAGAATGAATAATTTGCATAATAGGTCCCTCAGTACAATTAGGGTTATGTAACATGGCCATCTTAATGATCTTATAGTTGTTGATTCAATAATTGAATCATAGAGGCCGGTGCTTGGATGAATATCTAAAGAGTTAGATTGAGGACTCATTAAGCACCGTCAAATGATTGTTAAGAGATGATCTCCAGGAAGTTCTTCGAGGCCGGTCCCCACACATCTCTTCCGTACTTTTACGAGCACGGATTGCCACTTGAGTTTGCTTCCCCAGGGTCGCCCGATAACGATGCAGGAGAGTACCCTCCTTCCAAAGCCCTTCCTCTCCGGTGAACCTCGGGGGGCGGCCTCCTCCCGGCTGATGTTACCTTCTTCCAGCTCCTCAACGGTTTCGGAGAGCAGTGACGAGCATGCAGTTTGGATCGACTGTGTCCCGTCTATTGAAGTGACGGCAGGTTCGAGTGATAAAAGGAACGGAAAAAGATATAGAAGAAGGTTAAGGGCGAGATCAATTCATTTGGGGACCACTCTCAAGAGCAATGTGGCGGCGGCGGCAGGTGTTGCATTATTACAAGGGGCCTTCGAAGCTTCCAAATGAAAATACTCTCTTGGAACATCCGCGGCCTGGGGGATAAGGATAAGCGTAGGATTATAGGTTCTAGGCTCTCTGAATGGGATTGTGATATTGTCCTTCTTCAAGAAACGAAGCTGCCCTCCTTGTCGGATACTCTTTGGCGATCGTGCGGTGCAGGGAGCCTGGATCAATTCAGGTTTCTAGAGGCATCGGGGACGTCGGGGTCTTGCTGGTGGCTTGGCGATCATCGTTTTGGTCTTTTATCTCGGAGACTCGGGGTCGGCACATCCTAACGGTGGTATTAGCAAACTCTCTCTCCTCTAATCTTTTGGCGGTCTCTTGCGTCTACGGCCCTTGCGATGGTGCGTTGAGGGGGGGAGCTGTGGCAGGACATGCAAGATGCTGGGAGGGCGATTGATGGGACCCCTTGGCTGATGGGGGGTGATTTCAACGTCACTTTGCTATCCTCCGATAGGCGTGGGGGGAGGGGTGGGCAGGATACCGGCTTCGACTTTTTTATGGACACCATTGACTCGCTGGGCCTTGAATGTATGGACGCCGCCGACGTAAAATATACCTGGAGGAACTCGAGGTCGCGCTCAAGGCTCGCCCGCTTCTTTGCCTCTAATGAACTGATGGAGACCTTTCCCTTGGCGTCGGTGATGGCCAAACCGAGATATTGCTCTGATCATAACGCTATCCTGTGGTGCTCCGGGTCGGCCCCGACCCAACGTGGGCTCTTTCGATACGAGAAATGTTGGCTTTTGGAAGACGGCTTCAGGGAGATGGTGACTTCGCACTGGTTAGCGACGGCGACTACGGGTTCTGCTGCTAATAGATTCTCTCAAAAATTAACCTCTTTGCGGGGCAGGCTGGCTGTGTTCAAACGAGATTCAAGAGCTGCTAGGTGCGCGGCCAGAAAGGGTGCTGAGGAGGTAGTTCGAAGGTTGGATGCCCTGGAGGACGAGAGAAGTCTTTCCTCTTTCGAGCAGGAGGAGCGTCTGGCGGCGCTGAAGGTTGTGGCTTTGGAGGACAACAAACGCGTGACGGAATGGCGACAACGCTCCAGGACTTCTTGGCTTAAAGAGGGAGATGCGAATACCGCTTTCTTCCGTCGTATTGCTAGCGGTAGACGCAGATCTAATGCTCTTCATTCTATCACTATTGATGGGGTCACGAGCGAGGGCAACAAGGATATGGGTTGCGCGATTGCTGATCATTTCAGGGACAAGCTTTCTACTAAGATTCCGCGGATTTGGAGGTGGTTGGGTCGCAACTCCAGGCTTGTGGAGCCCCCCTCCTCTGACATTCTTGTCCGTGAAGTTACCCTTGAAGAGATTAAAGATGCTGTCTGGGATCTGAATTTCGACGCCGCGCCTGGCCCTGACGGCTTTCCTATTTCTTTTTATAGGGACTTCTGGGACCTCGTTGGGCACGAGGTGCTCGAGGTGATGATGGAATTCTGCCGTGGGAATCTGGGTTTTGATCGCAGTAACAGGGCGCTGCTTGTGCTTATCCCCAAGCGGCTATCACCTAGCTCGATCGGGGATTATCGCCTAATTGATATATCAAATGCTCTCTATCTTATTGTGGCCAAGGTCCTTGCCTCAAGGTTAGTTAACGTCATTAGTGGCTTGGTTTCGCCGGCGCAATCCGCTTTCATCCTGGGTCGTCAGATTTCGGATTGCATAACTCTTGCGTCTGAGATCATTGCGGATTGGCGGAGGCAGGGCATGAGTGCCATCTTGTGGAAAGTAGACTTTGCCAAGGCTTTCGATAGCCTCGATTGGAGGTTTTTATGGTCGGTTTTGAAGAGATTACGCTTCCCTGTTGTTTGGATATCATGGATGAGGCGTTGTATAACCACAGCCTCTTTTTCGGTTCTTATCAATGGCAGACCCGAGGGGGGATGGTTCAACCTCGCAAAGGTGTGCGCCAGGGATGCCCCCTTGCTCCTTTGCTCTTCATTCTGGTGGCGGATATCCTGGCTGATATGGCGGAAGGTGTGGTTGATCGTGGTCTTTCTGGCTGCTACTCTAGAGGCGGTCTGCAGATTCCTATTATCCAGTATGCGGACGACACCCTTTTCCTCATTGAGGGGGGAGTCCAGGAAGCCATTGGCATGGCCACAACGCTTGAAATTTTCTCTGAGCTCTCTGGCTTATGCAAGAATGACAATAAATCTACTTTTGTTCCCTTTGGTGCGGCGGAGCTTTCAGTCGATGGGTTGACTACTGCCTTGGCTTCTGCGTGCATTGACCTCCCTATTGATTACCTTGGGATGCCTCTGACGCTGGGGAGGGCGAGGCTTCGGGATTGGCTGAGAGTGGTGGAGAAGTTGGAGTCGAGATTGGCAGGTTGGAAAGCTATTATTTTGTCGAGGGGAGGCAGATTGATTCTTCTCAAGGCCGTGTTGTCGGCCATTCCTATTTATTTCCTTGCTTCTCGCGAGATTTCAAAGGGGATTCGCGCAAGGTTGGAGAAAAAGATGTGCGGCTTTTTATGGGGCAACGGAGCCACTGGGCCGGGGGGGGGATTCACCTGGTCAGCTGGGAGAATATCCAGTGCTCCAAGGATTGCCGGGGGCTGGGTGTTAGATCTTTGGAGGAAATGAACGAGGCGCTGTTGCTCAAATGGGCTAGCAGGGTTTGGGGCCCGGGTAACGATCTTGTTGTTTTGGCGATCCGCGAGATCTATGGTGTGAAGGGCGTGTCGCATTCGCAGCATATTTGTACAACTTCTCCGACAATAGATTCGATGATTTCCTGGATCTCCTTGAGGCCGTGAGAAACGTGGGGCTCCCACTGTTGGAAGAGATCATTGGTGCTGGAGAGCTGGGCCTTTCTCGGTGAAGGGGGCCTATGGTGCTATCTGCAGACCGCCGCCGGCGAGCTCGGAGTCCTTGAATAGGGATTGTGCTGCAATTTGGTCCCTTCGCCTTCTGGAATGTATGGGGATTTTCCTGTGGCTTCTTCGACGTAAGCGACTCTTGACTCGCGACCGGTGCGTCAGACTTTTGGGGATCATTGCGGACAAATGTGTGATCTGTGACAATGCCATTGAAACCATCGATCACCTCTTCTTTGCTTGCCCTGTGGTTTCTCAGATTTACCTGGATGCTGGGATTTCTTGGTGCTGTTTCGATGGCTTCCAGACGTTCTGGAATTCGATCCACTTGAACAGGGAAAGACCAAGGAGGGATCGCCTTCTTCCAATGGCCTATCTATGGGCGATATGGCGCGACAGAAACGATTTGTTATTCTCCAGGCAAAGATTTTATGAGGAGAACGTGACTGTCTTTGCGAAAAGGCTGATTGAGGACTAGGTGCTGTAATGCTTTTGTAATGTAAGGGATGGTTAGATGCTGGCTTTTGGTTTTTGTTAGTAATAAATTTTGATGGGGAGGGTACCACCGAGTACTACCCCCTAAGTTGCAGACTTTCAAAAAAATGAGATGATCTCCAGTTTGAGTAGGATATGGCAATCCTTTTTCATTTAGGTTGATATCTAACCGACCTGTTGATGTAGGTCTTCTGCATAGGAATAGAGATTCAGAGGTGTTAGATAAGTTAGGTCAAAGAGTTGACTTAACGAGATCGAGATAACCAAAGTCCTATATCGTATGCTGTCACGATACAAGCATGCATCCTCTGACCGGAGACAGATGTGTTACTATATGTCTGAGTATGTACATTTGGCAGACCAATAGGTTGATGACCTAACCAAGGTCTATACACCGACGCGTTGGTGTGCATATAAGGGCATATGAGTAATACGATCTCTCAAAGGGATCATACAGGTTCATTTACTGAACCGGAAGCATGAGCTCACTCATGAGATATTGGGAAGAATCAAATTCCGTGCACGGTCGTCTCGCTTTGGAAGCTTGACTGAATTTGTAGTTTTGATATATACTTTTGGAAAGTATATGATCAAGACCTAGGTATGATATATGCTTTTGGAAAGTATATGATCGATACCAACTCCCAATGATCGAATGAGAAACTTACCGATAAAACCATGAAGTAGACAGTATAAAGTTGATCCAATACTTCGGGTTTATTCTGAGTCTTCTAGTATGCAGGATGTACAGGTATTGGGAATACCTGAGGGTGATGTGATTATAAACGATTGTATAACTATGACGCTTCCATGCCTAGGGAGTGATGAAACGAGTCTGAATTTTAGTGACTCCTCTCAGTAGAGAAGTAATATGATCTTGGTCCTAATGTTGGACATTGATCTGAATGTGATTCAGATGCAATGAGAAGATTAGGTTTGCGGTCTTGATTTAGTCAAGCATCTATGGGAGGCCCGCGATCTGGATTTGAGTTATGATCTCAATATCCAAGTCACTGCACGTGGAACAATACAATCGCCCTGTCCTTATCTCCAAGTATCCGCGGAGAAAGCACATTATCCTTGAAAGAGTTCAGGATAATTTCATTGTTGATATGTGTATCCGAGCATTGAGAAAAAATGATAATTAAATGCGATTTAATCATCATGAGTAATATGAATTTAATTCATACTCTAAGGAGAGTTATCTAAGATAATTAAATGTGATTTAATTATCAAAGATGTGAATAATGTGAATGCGATTCTATTATTTAGGCACACGAGAATAGAGATCCAAGATGATTAAATGTGATTTAATTATCATGGATATGAATAATGTGGATAGCAATATCCGTATTAGTCATATATATTATAAATGTGATTTATAATATATAAGAGAGATATTTGTAATTTACATTTGTTAATTAAATGTTGATGTGAATTGGATTCACATTGGACAATTAATTGAAAATGTAATTCACATTTTATTTTGGGTTGTGAATGTGATTCACAATTTTCCAATGGCAAGATTGCAATATTCACAAAATAATTATGAATTGTTTTTGTAATAATTTACAACAAGTGTTGTTGTAAATCTTGGAGATTTCCATGGAATAATGTGATCTCATGAGATCTCATGAGATTGCATGAGATTGCCACCAAATCCAATATTATGGAAGGAGGCAATCTTCATTCCATAATCTCCATGATTGATTGATTTAATTTGGGATTGATCTATATTGATTTATCAATATAGATTTAATCTAAATTAAATTAATTGTTGTTGGTTTTTACCAACACAAATCTTAGCCATTAAAAGAAACACAAATCAATGAGAGCCATTGGATTTGTATTGCCCATGGATTGAGATCCATGGATCCCAAAATAATATAAAAGGAGAGGCACCCCATTGCTCTTTTTTACACATAAGAGAACATAAGTCTCTCTTTCTCTTTCTCCCTCTACACGCTCATTCTCTCTCTCTCATGTGGCCGTCCACCATGGATGCCCTAGATGGGTTCTCCATCGCCGCAGCATCGTCGTTACGTTGCCCGACCCTTTGATCGTGGATCTCCGTCTCCTTCGGTGCGCCTCGCTCGTGAAGAAGACATCGGATCTCGTGTGTCGAGATCAGGAGATCCACCACTTGGATCATCAACATGGATTGCGAGAAGCACGCGATTCATCCCCGCGCTCGCAAGCGTCTCCTCCGTCGGATCGGACTTGAGACAGGAGGTCTCTTCGTTTAGAGACTCGATCGCAACCACGCTTCAAGAGGTAACCCTAATACTTGTTTGTGGTTTAGACGAAACAATCCGAGAAGTGTTCTTGGATCATGTGGTTTCGTCACATGAAAAATTTTTAATTTCCGCTGCGTAGAACAACTAGTACGACTAGCCGTTCTTCATCGTATTCGATACGATGCTTACGCTTCCCTGATGTGCTTGAGGATCTAAACATATCCTTCAACATTTACATAATTTATGCTACTAAAATGATTAGATATTTCTTGCATACAATCTTTTTAGTATTATATACCATGATTTTGTAGTTTTTCACAATTCTCTTGCATAAGCATAATTCTTACATGTCAGTTCATTTTATACATAATAACTTCTCACTTTATATAACTTGAGAAGATGAAAATTTGAGTAGTTTTGTTAAAATATTGTCTAAAAATGACAATAAATCATAGTTCAAAAGTTAAATATTTAATATAAAATAAATATTTGCATTTTCAGTCAATGAATAAAAGGAAATAAAACTAAATAAATCTAAATAAAATACAATCAATGTTGTAAATACAAATAAATAGCGGAGTTAAAGATAAGATCAAGAACTTATTTTCCAATTTTAAATATATCCAAATATATGAAGATTATCAACTTGTTTTATATAAATACATTCACTTGAAGAAATTTTCAATACATATTTTTTATTGTAGGAGTTAGTGTGTACATCATCTGGAGATATAAAGGCAATTTTTTTTAGAACTATATTTTATGATACATGTAAAAAAATAAAATGTAATTAAATGTATTTTTCACAATCAAATTATTTGAATGTGTATGAGAGAGGGGAAAGGGCCCTTGAGAGAAGTATAGATAAATTTTAGATCTTTTAAATTTTCATTTACCAAATTGATTAAGAATATATCAAACAGAAGGAATGAATTTTATTTAATAATTGGGAAAAAGACAACGTTTACACATTTTTTATATTACATAATTTAGAACCCACTTAATGGTCTAGTGGTAGTACAGTGTGTCTACCATACAAAAGACCAGGGTTCAAATCCCACTCTTGCAGTGGTGGTTGCGTTAGGTAGTCGACGGCCAGCGTAAAAAATAGTCGAATCTTTCAACATGGATTTGAACAAGAATCCATGTAGCCGACCCTACTTGTAGTGGGAGAAGGCTTAGTACATTTTTTTTACATAATTTAAAAAGTAATACCGATGTTTATATCATAGAGATTCAATCCACTTGAGTTCAAAATTTTTTCAACTTTATAAGTTGAATTTTTCATAGCAGCTTGTACATTTTTTAAATTAATTTACCCTTTTATATGTTTTTTTGAAGATGGAGTATTATCCATAATGGCTATTTATTAAACTGGAGAGGCAAAAAACGTATGCAAGATAACCATATGTCAACATTAAAACTTGCCACCTGTAACCATGCATTAGCATTAACGTCGGACCATGCATTAGCATTAAATGGAAAAACAAAAGTTCATAATGGGCCAAGAAGTGGACACGTAAATTGCATTAGCTTGGGAGGATAACCGGCAAAGATTGGGATTTGGTGGGGGGATTGGACGGTTGTAGACTATCTAGGTGTCAATACATTAGTAAGCCATGTGTCTAAAGCTTGGGTGAAAACCCAGCTTTAACTAAGTTATATAGATTATATAGATTATATAGATTTGCTCTTCAAATAATGCATCCGACCTTGCAGAAGATGCATCATTACGTCAAAGGTTGTTTTTGAGATTTGCACCCCTCGGTAAATGTTAAGTTGACCGTGTAACTATGAAAAATTTAAAACTAAATAATATCCTGGACAATACTAAAATTGAATTAATCTGCAAGGGACTTTTCAATAGAGGCTTTGGCGATGTGTATAACCCTGTTCCCAAGTCCTTATTTTTAATGCTTCCAATACAACTGCAGTATACCTCAAACAATGGTGCCCTTTGCACCCTCGCTTGACAGGCAACACCTTCAGCTGCTTATCTGTCCCCGCTTTACCAGCCACAGACATGAAACACCATGATCCTCTGCCCATCTGAACCCATCCTTCTCATCCTTAGTCCGTGATTGGAGAATAAATTGACAGTTAGCTTGCATATACAATTTTACAAGTAGATGGAATTCTGAAAAATTTATTGTTGATTATCTCAGACTTCTTTACTAAACAACTTCTAAGAATATGATTCTCCTTGTTGATTTCTAAGGCCCTGGACCGTGGTGCTGCATTGTTGAGAGCTGACAAAATAGTTACCGGCCACAATGCCGATGATATTGCAGAAACAGTTTTGTTAAACATACTACGCGGTGATATTGCAAGGTGCTCCACTGGGTGCTAGTCGGTTTTGCATCTTATAGCATTTTTAACTCTTACACTTTCACTTTTGTGTGTTGTAGGTTGGGAAGATGTACACTTATAACTACTGGTGAAGATGGTCCAATTCCAAGATGCAAACCCTTCAAATACTCATATGAGAAGGAGATTGTGATATATCCTTTCGGCATATGTAATTAGTTTTTACATCGTGCAGCTTTTCTCAAGCTTGTCTCTTTGCAATCAGAATGCCTTAACATTGTGACACGTATGCGTACTTCAAAAAGCTGGATTACTTCTCAACTGAATGTAATGCTCCTTGATCTTTTTCCGTCCATATATTTGGAACTCGTTTCTTCATAGAAGTATATAATGAATATGCGGGAACCCATAATAGCGCATGCTTTTTAGCTTGGCATTAATATTCATCTGATTTTTTGCCCTTTCTTCAGCATTTGTTTTTTATTTAATAGAAATGAAGTCTGTACTTGGTTGTTCTGTATGTCAATGTTTTTACTTTTAGGTCTGATGTAATTTTTGAATAACCTTTTTGAGTATCTGGGCTATGGAATTACGAGCTTGATATCGTTGATTTATTGCTAAATTGTGAATTTCATGGCATTCTGCAACAGGTATATATTCTCCTTATGCTTACCGTGGATTCGCTCGTGAGTTCATCAAAGATCTGGAAAGAATCAGGTGCACATATATTTACATTATACTGTAGCATTTATACAACACCAACAAAGCCTTTTCCCACAATCAGGTGCTACAGTATATTTACATTTATATTGTAGCATTTATAAAATGCATAAATCAGTTATCATTATTGGTTTTGTAAAAACCAAACTAAAGGTCAGCGGTCATCAAAATTTTATTGTTTATAGTACAAAAGTGAAATCAAGACTTGCTGGCCTATTGTGATTCCAACACATATGCCACCCCGAAAGTCACCCATTACTTGGCCTCTGAATGGCCTAAATGATGACAAAAGGTTTGTAGAGACTCTCCTTAATGTAGACGGCCCTGTTATCATCTCTTCTCTGCCCACCAAAGTGACACCAGAACAAATCAAAAGAGGATAAATCCAGCTACGGTTCCTCAAGCCTCTAACATTCTGCCACAAAGTTGCACTGGAAATAAAGATGGTTAACATTCTCGTCCGTATGGCAGAGTAGGAGGCAGACAACGTTTGAGTCATGAGCCAGTGTTTGCTGTAAATCTTGGTAACCAATCACTTATGAAGAGATACGAGAGGATCCCATTCGTGATAGGCACATTGACCTTTCAGATGCATCTAAAATCATGAAGGATGTGAAAATCTAAAATAATATGTGCAACATCAAAGAATACGAAAACGGAAAAACAGCCATGATTTATGTGGTTTGTGATGGTCCCAAACGATAACACTACTCCATGAGAAAATAACCCTCAAGAAATTAAATCTTCATATTAAAGTTCCCGGGAAATACTAGTATGGAGTTACAAGTTACAACATCAAGCGGTGTGAGAGTAAACACGGGAATAGTGTAATAGGATATTGAAGATATCCAAGATATCCGGTCATCCATGCAAGTACATGTTTCTAACACTCCCCTGTAAGCTAGAGCTGAAAAATCTACAACTTATTCCAAAAAGAAGCCATCAAGGATGCCCGCGCGACGGAGACGTTGACTAGAGACAAAACTAGGAGGAGATCTATGCTTGGAGGAGATGCTAAGAGAAATAGCAGTTGTGATGATCTTCATGTAAGAATTTGATAGGCACCGAAGGTATGAGTTGATCCCAAATTGACGGTAATAGTAGTCCCCATCCCAAGTATCAATGGTTCTTTCATCTTCAAAGACCTTGAGAGTGGGCCGCTCTTATACAAAAACTCAAACAATCCTCTCTAGTACATAGACTACAAGAACCGTTTCTCCTATATGAAGACCTTAAAGGGAAAGTGTCTCTCAAATAGAGATCTCGAGAAAGGTTGCATCTCATATGAGTTTCAAAGAAAAAATCTCTTTTTGGGTGTGCACCATTTTAGATGCACACAATTTTTCCTCAAAAAGACGAATAGAGGAAGGTGGAGTGAAGAAGAATCTCTCTTGGCGATCTAAAAATATCATGCTCTATTATCTCTCTCTCTCATTCTTTCTTTCTCATACTTGTCAAAATCGTGGCAGTGTCCTAATTTGGAGAAGAAACACGTGGCCATATTCTTCCTCTTATTTTGATTGACTTCTCTCTTTTTTCAACCATTTTTTGAAGGTTTCTCTCTTCCTTTTTTTAACCATCTTTTTTTGTTCGGCACTTTCTTCCCTTTTTTAAACAGAATAAAGTAAAAAGAATAGAAAGGTTTGTAGAGACCTCAGGGCTTCCAAAGAATAAAATAAAAAGAATAGAACCCAAATGGGCCCAATCCTAGTAGTGCCTCGCATTAGCGAGTCCCCCTCATTGTTAGATCAAAATTAGGATTTATTCAATTTGATTTTGTGAGAATTTTTATTTTTATTGATATAGATTGAGATCGATTAAGATATCTAAAGCATTATTAATAATTTATCTAATTTAAATATGAATATTTTAAGGAGTCAATTCAAGTTTATTAAGGTATTGCTAATTTTATTTAATCTTATCTTGTAATCCCATCCTATATAAGGAGGCTCATGTGTAAATTTAAAAAAATAGATTTGAAGAATGCAAAAATAGTTTTCTCTACTCTCTCCATCCTTCATTGTTGCACATCTTCATGCTTCCCCTCACATATAGCCCACGCTACATGCGTGTTTCATTTTTCTTTCTCTTACCATGTTTTTTTCTCTCTAGTTTCCCGTTCTACATAATTGGTACCAAAACATGGCATCTAAATTATTCCTACGATTTGACCATCCTATATGTATTGATCAACAGAAAAAGCATATATTGCAAGTCAGCTTCTTATTATCATTGAAAAATTGTATTTACAACTTGTATGTATAGATACAGTGATCATTTCATAGATTACAAATTCATTGTTGCGGCTTGCTCCTACAATATATAATGAATTTATTGAGAGATCTGAATCTCTTATGATCTCTGAGCCATAGAAGGCCGTATCCCGATATATCGGCGATATATCGGCGATATATCGGTATCGACCGGTCACCGATATATCGCCGATATGTCCGATATCAGGTATCGACAGGCAAATAAGGCGAGCTGAATCCCGATGTCGGCGATATAGCGTCGATATATCGCCGATATATCAGCGATATATCGGTATCGACATGGTACCGATATCGATACCGATATCGATATGTCCTTCCATGCTCTGAGCCATAATCGCCTCAACATATTCTAACATATCATTATTGATATATATATATATAAGGTTTGATATTATGAGAGCCTCAGATTGTGAGAGCATGAGAGCAATGAGTCTGGACCATTAGATTCTGCTAATCTTTCTCCTCCTCCGATCAACCAGTGTGTGATGAGCAAAATCTAATGGTCCAGGCTCACTGTTCTCGTGCTCTCACAGTCTGGGGCTCTCACAGGATCATCCTTATATATATATATATCACCGTATCTTGATGGTGACTCGATGACCATTATCTGATGTAACTCCACTACCATTGTGCCCAATCACATCACAACCATTGAACCTAGCCACAACTTATGCTAGTGCCTATTGCCTGTAATATTCATACGCACTAGCAGTAGGGTTGTCCCTCTCACCAAATGACACCTCACCATCCCCTTGACCTTCATGCTTCCAAATACCGATAAACAAATACAATTGGCCTTTTCCCTCATGTCATCTAAGCTTGAACCACATGGCTCATGCTCTGATGCCACCATAGTGCCCAATAGCCCATGGTATCGTGCCTCTAAAGACACGATTGCCATCTTCAAACATTCGGAGATTGCCGCAACAATCTATGGATTTCTCTCACTCATCCATGCCTATCCCAAGCTTGGGTAAATTGAGGAGGGTTGCATGTTAGGTAGCCAATAATTAGCGCAAGAGAGACAAATTCCTAAGTAGTATTCTTTTTAAGAGCACTATTTAGGAATTTGTTTCAAAACAATTCGGATCTTTTCAACATGGTTTTAAGCAAACATTTAGATTTCTTGGGGCATTCCCTACTAACGACACATTGCGTTGCCTGAATGCAATGAGAAGTTGGCCAGTGCCGCTACATCGCTTCTCGGATGTAGTTCAAAATTTACAAGGGTTCTCGCATGAGGAACACATGTGAGTAAATAAACTAGTTCCGTTGCATCGCTGCCCGTATTTTGTTCAAAATTTGCAATGATTCTTGTAGAGATATATGTTATTCTATTTTGTACCGTTTCGTATTTTCCTTTTTCTTTTGGACTCTTGATGTATTTTACCCATAGGCTACTCTCCTATATAAGAGAGCCTAGGGCTTATGGAATAAACAAGTCTCTAATTTTTCCCAACATGGTATCAGAGTGACGGTCCTAGACGAAGTTCTCGAACCAAACCCTAACCCTAGCCTCCACCTTCGAGCCCTCCGCGCGCGCGCCTCTCGACCTCGTGTCGCCCCCGGCCCCGACCCCGCGTTCGGTCCCGCTCGACCTCGTGCCGCCTCCAGCGCCGCGTTAGGCCCCGCATCGTTCTCGGTTCCAGCCTCGGCATCGCTTGGTCCCAGCCTCCGCGTCGCCAGCCCCTGTGCACGTTCTTGTGCGCGCTCCTGTGTGCGCATCTATGCGCGTGAAGCCCCTGGTTCCCGTGCGGCCCTAGTCCCGGACGACCCCAATTTCTGTACGCGTGCAACCCTAGGTCAGCGCGTGTGCGGCTCTAGTCCTCGTTCCGCACGTGCGTTTTCAAGTTAATGGGTTTGGTTGCTTGAGTCTACACATGCAACTAAACCCGTTAATGTCCATGTAGACGATTATATCTTCAGTCTACTACTCTAGTCTTTTATTACCATAATTTCAGAAAGCAAGGCAGACATCCCATCTACATGCGTCTTCAGAGGTCCAGCGCCGATTGTGAAAATGGATGGGTCAAATTGCGAACTGTGGGCAATGCAGTTCATGAGTATGATGAAGTCAACCGGTAAGAAGCACATTCTTACTGAAGAAGAGCCTGCTGAGAAGACTGGGATCAACGCCTCTTGGGAGGCAGATGATGCATACGCCAAGGTTTGGCTATCAGAAACCTTGGCAATTGAGATTGCCAATGATATTCTCCATCATGTCACTGCAAAAGCAATATGGGATATTCTGGCTGCTACATATTCACAGGCAAAGAATGAAATGAAGATTCTGCGTCTCCAGCATGACATCTTTACCATCAAGCAGAATGAACGGCCTCTACACTCGTTGTACACATCTTTACGAGGAATGTTTGAGAAGCTTTACAGCTTCATGCCCCTCACAACCACTTTTGAGCAACAGAAGACCTATCGAAATGCCACTATGGTTGGTGCTCTAGATCAAGAGTACGAGGCTGCACGTTCCCAGATCTTGGCAGACTCCACCATTCCTCCGATGGAGGAAGCATTTTACAGACTAAGTCGTATTACTGTTCCTTCATCCACAACAAATCAGACCGCCTCAACCATGGTAGCGAATTGAGGTCATTGGGGTCATCATCAGTTTCGTGGTCGTGGACCTTGGGAAGAGGGGGTCATGTTCGGCCATCATGCACCTTTTGCCACCATTCTGGGCATACCGAAGACACGTGCTACTCCAAACATGGATTTCCTGCTTCCGCACGAGTAGCTGAACAGATTGAGCCCCCATCTGCTTCATCTCTGGATCAACGCTTTGATGATCTTGTAGCCCATCTGAGGGGCATTATTCCTCCATCCGGTCCCATTGCATCAATACCTGCTTCTGATAGTCACTTCGATGTTGCTGCTTCTGCATCCAGCAATACCTCAGGTAGCACTTATGTATTTACTAGCAGTAGTGGATCAGATACTTTAGAGTGGATTATGGACTCTGGTGCCACACATCATCTGTGTGGTGATCAAGGTCTACTTACAGCCTACCGACAGGTTCCTCCAGGCCGTACTGTGGTTATTGCCAATGGGACGCATTCTCCGATCACTGGTCAGGGGGAGATCAGCCTGACACCCTCTATGCACCTCAAGAACGTGTTGCACACACCTGATTTGTCTATGAATTTATTGTCCATCAACCAACTTACAAAGGATTTACATTGTCGAGCAATTTTTGATCCATCTTCTCTCATCTTTCAGGACATCCTTACGGGCAATGTGATTGGGCGTGGCTATGAGCAAGGCGGCCTATATCATCTCAGTCGGACCCCTTATGTCGGAGCCTCCTCTCTACCTGTTGTTTCCTCCCTCCTGTGGCACTTGCGCTCTGGACATCTACCGCTTCAGAAACTGTGTCGTGTGTTACCCCAGGTTTCACCTCACACGTCCATTCAATGTAAGGTTTGTCAGTTGGGAAAGCACCATCGGTCTACCTTATCCAGTCATCAGAGTCGGAGTAGTAGCTCCAAGTTTGAGTTGTTTCATGTCGATATCTGGGGTCCTAGTCGTGTTCCTGTTCATCAGGGACACATGTTTTATATGGTTATTGTGGATGATTTCTCTCGTCTGTCTTGGGTCTTTTTGTTAAAGAATAAATCTGAAGCGGGGAATATTATCATAAATTTCATCAATGAAGTTCGTAATGTTTTTCTGCATCTGTAAAGATTGTGAGAAGTGATAATGCCTTGGAATTTTGTACTCATACTCTTTCCAATTATTTCTCAACTCAAGAGATTATCCACCAAACATCCTGTGCCTATACTTCCCAACAAAATGGAGTTGTAGAAAGAAAACATCATCATTTACTTGATGTCACCAGGTCGCTTCTCATACAGAGTCGTGCCCCCCTCATTCTTTCTGGGGCGATGCTGTCCTAATATCATGTTATCTCATCAATCGTATGCTGTTGTCTGTATTAGGTGAGAAGATTCCTTTCTCCCTTGTTTTTCTAAAAAGAGAATTGTTCTCCCTCATTCCCCGTGTGTTTGGCTCGGTGGCCTTTGTCCACGAGTTGTCTCCAGGTATTGACAAGCTCTCTCCTAAGGCTGTCAAGTGTGTTTTCGTTGGGTACTCCAGAACGCAAAAGCGGTACAGATGTTTTGATCCATTGTGCAAGAGATATTTTGTTAGTGCTGATGTTACCTTTTTCGAATCTGTTATGTACTTCTCTTCTACAGGTGATCAGTTGGTATCCTCTGGTACTAATGAAGTTATATACATGCCACCACCATCACCACCTCCACCACTACCATCACCACCTCCACCACTACCATCCCCTACACCTCTTGTTACCGTTCTTGTTTCCCTATTGCCATTCCACCATACCTGTCGGTCTGCTTCTGCTCATGGTCACCACTCATCATCTAGCTCGCCAGAGGTATGTTCTGAGAATATAATCAATATTGATGGATTTGACGATTTACCTGAGCAGGATGTGTTAGAGAGGCCAAATGAAGATGCAGGTGATTTGGATCTTCCTATTGCACTTCGGAAACAGAAGCGCAGCCGCGCGTCATATCCTATAGCATCCACTGTTTCTTTTGATCGCTTATCTGGCAGGAACCTTGTCATTGCACTATCGACGGTGGATATTCCACGGAATTACCAAGATGCGTTGAAAGATAGTAGATGGCGTTTAGCCATGGAAGAAGAAATGACTGCTCTTCAGTCAAGAGGTACTTGGAGCCTTGTTACTGCACCGAAAGATGTGTCTATAGTGAGCTGCAAGTGGGTATTTACGGTTAAGTAGAATGCAGATGGCAGCATTGACAGATACAAGGCCGTTTGGTTGCTTGTGGCTTTATACAGACATATAGCGTGGATTATCTTGATACATTCTCACCGGTTGTTCGCCATTCCATCCTACGGATCCTCCTCTCTGTTGCGGTTACTCATGATTGGCCACTATTCCAATTAGATGTCAAGAATGCATTTTTATATGGTGACTTGCAGGAGGAAGTCTACATGCAACAAACACCTGGTTTTGCTGTTGAGGGGGAGTGTTCTAAGGTGTGTAGACTTCATAAGGCTATCTATGGCCTTAAGCAGAGCCCCAGAGCTTGGTTCCAGAAGCTCTCAGACCTGTTTGAAAAACATGGGTAGAGACGTTCCAATGCAGATCATTCCCTGTTCGTACAGAAGACATACATAGGTATTATTGCAATTATGGTGTATGTAGATGATATCTTGATTACAGGTGATGATGGACAAGGAATTCATAGGGCGAAAGAAATGCTGGGTCGTGAATTTGTCACCAAAGACCTTGGAGTTCTTAGATACTTTCTGGGACTGGAATTCGCCAGAAATCCTCATGGGCTGGTAATGACCCAGAGGAAATATGTCACTGACCTGTTGAGTGACACATGAATGCTTGGTTGCAGACTTGCCACTACACCCATGGATCCCATTATGAAATTATATGATGACGACACTGATGAGGTGGATAGGAGAAGATACAAAGAACTGGTGGGCAAGCTTCTCTATGTTACTATTACCAGACCCGATATCTCTTTTGCTGTTAGTCGGTTGAGCCAGTTCATGGAGCAACCATGCCAGGTACATATGGATGCTATACATATGATACTCAGGTATCTTAAATCATCTCCAGGTGCAAGTCTGTTGTTCGAGAAAGACAAGGAGATTACTATTTCAGCATGTGCAGATGCAGATTACGCAGGATGCCCCAAGGATAGGAAGTCCACCACTGGATTTGTTGTGTATGTCGGAGACTCTCTGGTCTCTTGGAGAAGCAAGAAGCAAACGGTTGTAGCAAGATCCAGTGCTGATTCTGAATATAGGGCTATGGCCCAGGTCAGTACAGAAATGATGTAGGTGAAAGATGTTCTTACAGATCTATATATAGAAGTCCATCTTCCTATGGCTCTGGAATGTGACAATCAAGCTGCCCTATTTATTGCAAATAATCCAACATTTCATGAACGATTTAAGCACATTGAGGTTGATTGTCACTTCATACGAGATATGATTCAAAGGTGGTTTATTTCTACATCCCATGTTAGCTCAGGGGACCAAACTGCAGACATCTTTACGAAGGCGTTACTTCGAGGACCGTTCTAGAAGTGTTCGTCCAAGCTGAGCATGATTGACATCTATGCTCCACCTTGAGGGGGAGTGTAGAGATATATGTTATTCTATTTTGTATCGTTTCGTATTTTCCTTCTTCTTTTGGACTCTTGATGCATTTTACCCATAGGCTACTCTCCTATATAAGAGAGTCTAGGGTGTATGGAATAAACAAGTCTCTTATTTTTCCCAACAGTTCTCGCATGATGGATACATGCGAGTAAAGAAGTTAGTCCAAAAGAGGTTGCAAAAGAAGCTGCGGACAGGTAGTTGGAATATTGGCACTTTGATTGGCAAATCGATGGAGATAGTAAATACGATGGAAAGAAGGAAGATTTAGATAATATGTCTCCAAGAGACAAATTGGGTTTGAGAGAAAGCAATTGAGATAGAAACAACATGCTTAAACTTTAGTATTCAAGTAAAGATAAGGGTAGAAATGGTGTTAGAGTAGTTGTTCAAAATGTGTTTAAGAGAAAGCAATCGAGATAGAAAAGACATGTTTAAACTTTGATATTCATGTACAGATAAGGGTAGAAATAATAAAGTGGTTGTTCATAACGATTTGAAAGATTATGTAGTTGAGGTGAAAAGTTTCGGGGATTGGATGATTTTGCTAAAAGTTATGCTCGAAGAAGAAATTCTGAATATCATCTCAGTTTATGCACCACAAATTGATTTAGATGAAAATATTAAACAAGCTTTTTGAGAGGATTTGGATAAGAATCATAAGATTATGCAATGAATCATACAAAGAGAGATGATTTGCCTATGTGAAGATCTTACTGGACATGTGGGAAAGGATGCTTCATGGTATGCTAGTGTTCTTGGAGGACATGGCTTCGGGGATAGAGATGAAAAGGGAAAAGTCATTCTGGATTTTGTAACGGAAAAAGTCACTACTTATAAGCGTGGCTCGACTTGAACACATATAGATTACTTTGCGTTGAGGAGAAGAGATCGGTTATGTTGCAATGAATGCAAAGTAATCCCATGAAAAAGTTTGACCACCCAACATCGTTTGTTAATCATGGACGTGCAAATAAATGGGTTGGTAAAGAAATGGAGTGTTTTCAAGATCACTAGAACTAGATAATGAAATCTTCAATTGAAGCAATCAAGGTTCATGGAGAAGGTTTTAGAAGACTTATCTTAGGATTGTAACGGAAGTGCAAACGATATGTGGGAGGCGGTAGCATCTTGTATCCGAAGGATGGCCAAAGAGATGCTAGAAGAATCAAAGATGGTGGTGGAGTGGAGGGGTGCAAGAGAAGCTCAAAATTAAAAGAGCATGGTTTAAAGTTATGTCTAAGGATAGGGCAAATGAAACTGTCACAAACTACAAAATAGTGAAGATTGAAGCAAAAAAGGCTGTAAGCGAGTCCAAGTCAAAAGCTTATGAAGTTATATAGAAAATCTCGACCTGAGGGAGGGCCAACAAAATATATTCAGGTTGACATAAGTAAGAGAAAGAAAGATCAAAGTCCTTTCTCAAACGAGATGCATTTAGGATGAGAAGGCGCACACACTTGTTACACAGAAGGATATAGAGACTAGATGGAAGCAGTACTTCCATAAACTTTTCATTGGGGAATAAAATAGAGAGATCACTTTGGGAGATCTATCTAGTAGTGAAAGTTACTTGAATCGTGAGGTGTTAAATGAAACAAAGGAAGTAAAGGATGCTTTGAAGGTTATGAGGCATGGGAAATATGTGTAGGATCTGATGACATTCCTATAGAAGTTAGGATAGTTTAAGTAAGCGTAGTTTGATTTTGCTTACAAATTTATTCAATGTTATTTGGCGAAGCAAGAAATTACCTGAAGATTGGAGGAGAAGCATCATGGTGCATTTTTATAAGAACAAATGAGACATTCAAAATTGTTTAAATTACATAGGTATCAAGTTGATGAGTCACACTATAAAAATTTGAGAACGTATGATCGAAAGAAGGTTGAGGCAAGTTTCCAAAATAGAAGAAAATTAATTCGGATTCATGTTAGGTCGCTCAATTATTGAAGCCATCCACTTGTTGAGGAGAACAATGGAGATTTATAAAGCTAAAAGGAAGAACCTCCATGTGATTTTTATTGATTTAGAGAAGGCTTATGATTCTGTCCCGTCGGAGACATTGTGGAGAGTTTTGGAGAAGGCTTTTGATTCTGTCCCATGGGAGACATTGTGGAAAGTTTTGGAGAAGAAACAAGTACATGTCCTGTACATTAACCTCATAAAAGATATGTATGATAGGGCTTCATCTTGTGTAAGGATCCAGTTTAGGAAGATTGATTATTTTGACATCAACATTGGTCTGCATCGAGGTTCATCTTTGAGTTCATTCCTTTTTTACTTTAATTATGTATGAGTGGACAAGTCACATTAAGGATGATATATCTTGGTGTATGTTATTCGCTGATGATATTGTGTTGATTGATGAGAATAGAGATGGAGTAAATAAGAAGCTTGAGGTCTGGAGACATGTATCGGAGACGAAAGGATTCCGTATAAGTAGGATTAAGACTGAATATATGGAGTGCACTTTTGATGAAAGCAATGGTGAAGGGATCGAAGTGAAGATTGGTGACGATAACATTTAGAAGATAAATTCTTTTAGATACTTGGGATCTATTTTACAACATGATGTGGAAATTGATAGAGATGTTACTAATAGAATAAATCTAAGTTGGCTAAAGTGGAGAGGATTCTCGATTGTTCTCTAGGATAAGAAAATTTCTTTGAAAATCAAAGGAATGTTTTACAAAGCATCTGTGAGACCTACTATGCTATATGGATCTGAATATTAATGCTAAGGTGGATGTGTTGATACACACGTAAAGATCGAATTCGGAATGACGCAATCCGAAAGAAAGTTGTTGTACCTTCAATCGAGGATAAGGTGCAAGAAAATCGCTTAAGGTGATTTGACCATTTGCAAAGGAGTCCGACTGATGCACCGGTGAGGAGATGCGTGTTTTGGGATGTTGAATCGGTTAAGAGAGGGCGAGGAAGGCCCAAGAAGTGTTGGAATGAGACTAAACGAAGGGATCTTAGTTTTTGGATCTAAGCCCAAGAATGACCCAAGATAGATCTGAATGGAGGCAAAGAATCCATATAGCTGACCCTACTTAATGTAGGTAAAGGCTTTGTTGTTGTTGCTACCACTTATGCCAATGCAGTCGAAGTCAACCCATATTATCATCAACATTAGAATGCCACCGTCACAAGACCATCAACCATACGAGCCACTACGCCCCCATTGCTTACCTCACCAACCAATGCCTTCAACGATGCTCTCTACCCTCAAGTGGCAGACCATTGCAGTTGCTCTACCCCAGGATCCATCACCCCACTCAACCCATGGGTAGGTGAAGCTTGCTGGATTGGAAATTTATATTAGGAGACCGTTCCTAACATTTCTTTAAAAAAGTCTACTAGAAAGGAAGATTGATAATAACGAGGGTAAAAAGATTTGCAACAAGACCCCACCCCTATGTTTTGACTTGCAAGAAATGACAGCAAAGGGAGAAGGTCCATGCAAAGGTCGTGCGTCTGGATCAACTTGAAGAATCTTGTTAGCTGGTTTAAGTAATGCTCTCCTTGAGTGACCTCGTGTTGCAAGCTCACGAGTGTCCATCTTTTTCATCTCACGTGCATGTGCTTTTAGTTGTCATGCCACTTCCGTCCATTTTTTCACTAGCCATCGCCACTTGGAGTGGCTTTTTGACACCTTCGATCATCGTTGTGGCATGCGGCTCATGTCATCACATCTAAGTGACGCTCTTCCATCATTACCTAGGCATACTCTCATCATGTTGATTATGTCATTAGATTGATATATGTGCACAAATTGCATGGTCTTTGAAGAAGATCTCACGAGCCTTGAAGTGCTTTCAATGAAAATATACGCGGAATAAAAATGTAACTATGAGATGTTGAAATCAAGAGCCGAGTTGTTATGATAACGACATATTGTGTGGAGATACAACACAATATATCCAAGATTAAAGAATAAGAAAGCCATCCAACACATGGACTTTAACACCCGTAACCATACCATGTATACTTTCAATATTACTTGCATAATCCTCCATAATCGGGAATTACACCCATAACCCTGAATAGTGCTTACTCTTACGGCTAATCATATATCGATAACCCTCCTCCCACAAAAGTATACATGGTTATAGGTGTAAAATTCCCTAAGAGTTAAGCACTATCTAGGGATTTAGGGTTATGTACGTAATTAAAATATACATGATTATGGGTGTAAAAATCCCTAATTTATATGGTTTATGATGATCCCAAAAGACTTCCCTTCCCTAGGACCCAAGGGGTTAGATTTTCATTGAAAACTTTTTAAGAAATACTGGCATAGGGTTCTTTATATAACCCCACCAATGCATTCAAGTCTTAACATTAATTGACGCAAGACCAGGGAAGGCCGTATCGATATCGATATCATTTCGATATCGTATCGATACATATTTCGACGATATATCGCCGAAATATCTCCCATGTCGACGATCTTTTGTGAAGGAAATGCCTGAAAACCGAGATTTATCGCCATATCGATACACATATCGGTCCCATCTCGATATCGATATATCGGCGATATATCGCCGATATATCACGAAATTTCCTTCCATGCGCAAGACTATATATGAGATTAGTGTAATTACATTCAAGGCCTCAAATATCAATTTCGATTATGGTATCAGTAACCGATTGAAATTGAATTTCGACGAAAATTCGATCGAAGTTTCGGTAATTTTGGTCCCTTTTTCTTCCGTGGATCCCCTATAGCTTGAAATATTGACTATTTCGTCGTATTTGATGAAATGTCAAAATCAAAATTCGATCGAGTTTCGATCGAATTTCGACGATATTTGACGACGTGATTAGATCTTGGAGTAATTATCCATTTTAATATGTAACTCTAGCATAGGGCAATAGCATACATGAAAGTGCGTAGTGGGAGAATATGCTTGTAAGCGAATGAAACTGAGGGCTTCCGCTACACCATTGCACAAGTCACACTCTTCAGTATGCAGTCTTCTGCCTTTCAGAAAAATAACAAGCGGCTAGGTTTCCTCTAACCTTGCATCTAAAACGTTGGAGGGGGTTCGACCTCCACCTTCGCAATTGGTAGGTGACATATAACCAACAATTGATATGTGCAAGTTAGTAGTTGGATTAATTAATTTTGTAAACATGTTGTCTAGATCCCATCCAATCATCCAACTAAAAAAGGAAGTGAGAATCATCCCCCGACATAGATAAGGGAGTCAAATCTTGGGATGACCTTAACCACCAACTTTACGAATGATCTAAATGGAAGTCTCATCCTTTCTTGCAAATTAAAGTCCACTCATAGCAAGAGTAAATCATTGTGCACTTACACCAAGATTCCCTCAGAAACAAACCTTTCTACTTCGTTCTACTTGACTCATTCTCCCATTAAGTGACTGGTATCAACAAATTCTTAGTAGAAAGATTCATTAATTATGATGGAACATGTTACATAGCTCCCGTCCAATCATTCAACCAAAAAAACGAAGTGACCAATCATTCCTCAACTTCTTAAATAAAGAAGTCAAAAATCTTGCAGATCATCTTAACTACCTCCTTTATGAGTAGGGTGGACAAAATCGAAGTAAAGTCGTTTCTTGAAAATCCAAAGTCCTATCTTGGCAAGAGTAAATCTTGCTTTTAATTAACCCTCCTTGTTCCTACCACGTTCCACTTGACTAGAGGCATCCCCCCACTAGCACCCATGACCCCATGCCATAGAAAGCCTCTTTGTAGGCCATCAATTTCTCTTTAAAGACCTTGTACGCAGCAGATGAAGGGCTATTGAAAATGATAAAGCAGAAGCAAATTTGATAATCAAGAACTAGAAAACAAAACATAAATGTGGAATACTGGGATTTTACGTGGGACCCTACTCCGTGAAGAGCATGATAAAATCAAGGGAGAAGGCCTCAAAGGATCAGATTTTTTATTGTGAATCTCTATATGAGTACAAGGGGGTGCAGGGCTTCTAATAGCTCCACAGATAAACCAGAGTTCCTCTTATATATGATGTATGACTAAACATGGGGGGAGTAATTTGATCTTGGAGAGATCCAATCAGATCTCTATTATATACTCCAACAACGACAATAAATTAAAGTGGCATAGCTATAAGCACCGACTTAAGGAACCAGTCTACCACCTCTGGACATCTTAGTGGACTAACCTCTTGAATGTGCTTGAACTGTAGATTCAAATATCGGGATATATCGTCGATATGTCGAGTATCATACATTAACCGATATCATTACTATTATGTATGTCGTTTTCTCATATATCAATGGATATATCACCGATATATCGTGATATCGATGGGTTATCGATCAAAACATGGAGTTTTGAATGCAACTTTTCTCCCTATTGACCTATATCGCTGATATCGGTCGGTATCTCCCCATATTGAGTTGTTATTGCCTGTAACTTCTTCTTGGCTATAGATAAGGCCTCCATAAGTGATAATTATCATTTTAAACGCATTTAAAGATGAATTTCTTAGGGGCTTTGTATATTTTGTATTCTATTACTTGTTCTTAAGTTTTTTCTATTGTCATGTTATGATTTCCAATATTTGTTAAGATCTTGAGGAGAAGGTTTTTAGAGTTTTCGATGTTTTTTTTTATAATTATTCTATTTTTTATTTTCTCTTGAACATCGTAAGATACAATCTTAGATGCTCGCTCCTCCTTAACGAGCACTCCAACCATGAATATTATCTCGATCATCATCACATGGTTCTTGAGCTCTTTCATTTTAGCTCCAATATTATTATTTTTTATCCATGCAAGTGATGGATTACAAAGCGATGTACTTGTATACAATATGGGAGAATCTCTTAGGAGTGAGTTCGAGAGGCGAGAACTCGGTGGTGCATGAGGCGACTTCCATGGAAGGCTGTATCGGCGATATATCACCGATATATCGATATCGAGATGTGACCGATATAGGTACCGATATGGCGATATATCCTCCTTTTCAGGCATTTCCTTCACAAAAGTGCGTCGATATGGGCGATATTTCGGCGATATATCGCCAGAATATCGTCGAATATCGTATCGATACGATATCGAAACTGTTAGAGTCAATAATACTCTTCTGTGTTATTCCATAGAGCCCTAGGGTCTCTTATATAGAGAGAAAACCCTTGGGTAAATTACATAGACGTACATGAGATAAATAGGAAATACGTAACAGTACATCATGACATAACGTAAACCTCTACACTCCTTCTCAAGATGGAGCATAGATATCCATCATGCTCAGCTTGGAAGACCATCTCTGGAAAGGTCCTCTGAGCAATGGCTTGGTAAATATATCAACAGTCTGGTCCTCTGAAATGACGTGTGAGGTGGAAATCAAGCCCTTCTGGATCATGTCTCTAGTATAGTGACAATCTACCTTGATGTGCTTTGTTCTTTCATGAAAAGCTGGATTATTGGCAATGAACAATGCTGCCTGGTTGTCACATTGAAGATTCATGGGCAAGGAGACATTTACATTCAAATCTTCTAAGACCGCTCGAACCCACATCATTTCTGCGCTTGCTTGTGCCATGGCTCTGTATTCGGATTCAGCACTGGATCTCGCCACAACAGTCTGTTTCTTGCTTTTCCAAGAAACTAAAGAGCTTCTTATGAAGATAGCAAATCCAGAAGTAGATTTACGATCCTTTGGACATCCTGCATAGTCTGCATCTGCACAAGCTGAAATAGACAGATCTATATCTTTTCTAAATAGCAACCCTGTGCCTGGGGAAGACTTCAGATATCTCAATATCATATACAAGGCATCCATATGAACTTGCCTAGGCTGCTCCATAAATTGACTTACCCGGTTTACTGCAAAAGCAATATCCGGTCGAGTTATGGTAATGTATAGAAGCTTACCCACCATCTCTCTGTATCTTCTTTTGTCCACCTCTTCGGTATCATTGTCGTACAGCTTCATGCTTGGGTCCATAGGCGTGCTCGACGGTCTGCATACATCCATTCCTTTTTTAACTAGCAAGTCTGTGACATATTTTCTTTGAGTCATTACTATTCCTTGTGCATTTCTTGCAAACTCTATCCCCAAAAAATAACATATCGTGCCTAGATCCTTCGTAATAAACTGACTTCCCAACAGAGATTTGGTCATCTCAATTCCCTGAGCATCATCTCCTGTAACCAGATAGTCATCAACATATACCATGACAACAACCGTACCTCTAGGAGGCTTCTGGATGAACAGTGAATGGTCCGCATTTGATCTCTTGAACCCCTGTTCAATCAGCTGGGAGAGCTTCTGGAACCATGCCCGTGGACTCTGTTTAAGGCCATAGATAGCCTTATGAAGTCTGCACACCATCTGAGTCTCCCCCTCAGCAGCAAACCCCGGTGGCTGCTACATGTAGACTTCCTCCTGTAGATCACCATACAAGAATGCATTCTTGACATCAAGTTGAAAAATGGTCCAGTCACGTACCACAACAACAGATAGGAGGATGCGAAGAGTGGAGTGTCGAGCCACTGGTGAAAATGTATCCAAATAATCAACCCCATAGGTTTGGGTAAATCCACGTGCGACAAGTCTGGCCTTGTATCTGTCGAGACACCCATCTGCGTGATATTTAACCGTAAACACCCACTTGCTACTCACCACAGAGGCACCTGGAGGAATGGGAACTAGAGACCTAGTCCCCGCGAGACTATAAGGCACGCATCTCCTCTTCCATAGCTAGACGCTAGCAATCAATCTTGATGGCTTCTTGATAGGTCCGTGGAATCTCAACCGAGGAGACAACTGCGGCAAATCTCTGGAAATTACCAGTGAGACGATGAAATGACACCTGAGACGCAAGAGGATATGATGCACAGTGTCTTTTCTGCTTCCTATGAGCAATAGGACGATCAAGATCATCTATCACTGTGTTGACTGGCGGGTCCTCCTGTAGCAAAGGCTCCTG
Organism: Ottelia alismoides; assembly: GCA_037367405.1. Classification (NCBI taxonomy): domain Eukaryota; kingdom Viridiplantae; phylum Streptophyta; class Magnoliopsida; order Alismatales; family Hydrocharitaceae; genus Ottelia; species Ottelia alismoides. The sequence continues at coordinate 40,128 of JAZKJV010009488.1, read as the reverse complement.
CACCGGTGCGTTATCTAACCCATCATTAGTGATAACATCAGAACATACCTGAGGCATGCTGGATGGTTGACATGTAGCTTGAGCAAGCCCTGACCGTCTTGTGTAGAACTTAGGGAATGGTACAATGGGAGGAGATGGTGGTGGTGGTGTAGTGGACTCGGATTGACCCAGGCTTGGAGGTGGAGGTACATAGACATTAGTATCCGTAGGTGTAGAGGAAACCAATCTGTCACCTGCAGGGGAGAAGTACATAACTGGTTCGAAAAATGTAACATCAGCACTCACATAGTACTTGTCATGAATGGGGTCATAGCAACGATATCCTTTCCGTGTCCTCGACTAGCCCACAAAAACACACTTGACAGCTCTAGGAGAGAGCTTGTCAAGTCCTGGAGACAAGCGATGAACAAAAGCGACTGTCCCAAAGACACGAGGTGTAAGTGAAAACAAGTCCTTGTCAGGAAAGAGAACAGAGATAGGAGCCTTTTCCCCGAGGACAGTAGAGGGCATGCGATTGACCAGATATCATGCTGTAAGTATAGCATCCCCCCAAAAGGCTAAGGGGGCACAACTCTGAATAAGTAATGTGTGAGTAATATCAAGAAAGTGTCGATGTTTCCGTTTTGCAACACCATTTTGTTGAGATGTGTATGCACATGTGGTTTGGTGGATAATGCCCTTAGAGGAAAGAAATCGAGCAAGAGAACGAGTGCAGAACTCCAATGCATTATCAGTATGCATATACTTAACAGTAGACGAAAAAACATTTTGCACTTCGTTGATAAGATTTTGGATAACACTTCCTGCTTCTGATTTATTTTTAAGAAGAAAAGTCCAAGACACTCGAGAGAAATCATCAACCACAACAAGATAAAACATGTGCCCCTGATGATCTGGGACACGACTCGGACCCTAAATATCGATATGAAATAACTCAAATGGGGAGCGACTGCTCCGACCCTGACGACTTGGAAAGCTAGACCGATGGTGCTTCCCTAACTGACACGCTTCACAACGAAATGACGAATTCGGAGAGATCTGAGGCAGGAGGTGACACATTTTCTGTAGCGGCAGGTGACCAAAGCGAAGATGCCATGTATATGGAGAGACGGAACCTTGAGAATGTAGTGATACACCAGCGTAGGAGTTCCGTACTAGATGATAGAGGCCATTGTGTTCAGAACCACTGCCAATCACCCTGCCCGTTAGTATGTCCTGAAAAATGACAGAAGATGGATCAAATATAGCACGACAGTGCAAATCTTTTGTAATCTGACTAATTGATAATAAATTCATGGAGAACTCCGTTGCATGTAGAACATTCTGTAGGTGCATAGAGGGCAACAAAACAGTCTCCCCCTGACCGACAACAGGGGAATGAGTGCCATCAGCTATGAGTACGGAGCGACCAGACTGAATAGCTCTATAGGACTGCAGGTTATCTCTATCACGGCAGAGATGATGGGTTGTTCCAGAGTGAACAATCCAACCTGAGAGATCATGGTTATGATAGGAGGCAGAAGTACTACCTGAGGTACTGGCAATAGCAGATGTACTAGCTGACACAGAAGCCGCAACGTCGGATGTATCAACACCCTCTGATGATGACTGTGGCATAATATCACGAAGCCATGCCACTAGCTCCTCGAACCTGTGATCTGGAGTAGATGCTGGTGAACCCTTAACATGATCAACGACACGTGCAGAAGGAGGGAATCCATGCTTGGCATAGCATGTATCCTCAAAATGACCAGTACGACGACAAAATGAGCACGTCGAACGCACACGACCACCACGTCCATAGCCACCACTTCCTCTGCCACGAAATGAAGACGAACTACCTCGTCCTCTGGAGGCCGCCATTGCCGAAGGAGGTGGAGTCGCTGCACTAGAGGGAACTGAGATACGACTGAGCCTCCTGTAGACTTCTTCCATCGGAGGAATAGTGGCATCGACGGGGATCTGAGAGCGGGCTGCCTCGTACTTTGGGTCAAGGGCAGCAAGTAATACACCTACCATAGTGGCGTTGCGGAATGTCTTCTGCTGTTCGGGGGTGGCTGTGAGCGGGATGGTGCTATATAATTTCTCGAACATTCCACGAAGGGACGTGTACAGAGAATGAAGAGGCCGCCCATTTTGCTTCGTGGTAAAAATACCATGCTGCAACTGTAGCATCTTTGTCTCGTTTCGCACTTGAGAATATGTAGTAGCCAGAATGTCCCACATCGCCTTGGCGGTGGGTTGATGGAGGACGTCGTTGGCTATCTCCATCGTGAGCGTTCCTGACAGCCAAACCTTAGCATACGCATCATCAGCCTCCCATGAGGCATATATCCCCGTCTTTTCTGCCGGCTCATCCTCGGTAAGAATATACTTCTTACCACATGACTTCATAAGACTCAGGAACTGCATAGCCCAGAGTTTGTAGTTCGTCCCATCCATTTTGACGATTGGTGCCGAACCTTTAAAGGCACCTATGGAGGGCATATCAATCTTTTGATCGGACATGATGCCGGAGAAGAAGACCTTGGGATGATAGACAAATGAACGTTTTTCTACAAAGACTGGATCAGATTCAAGTGCATATGTAGACGTTATGCACTTGAACCCATAGGCGAAGAAGTGCCGACCGAAAAAGAGAAGCGCAAGGAAGAGTTACGGCAGCCCCAACAGTAGAGGGGCTCGGCTGGAGAGGGCCTCGGCGGAGGACTCACGAACTGGTGGGCGGCGGCGGGTGGGTTGAACGGCGGCTGGAGGATTGGTGCCGTGGTGGAGAGGCGGCGGCTGGGGCTGGGTGCCGCGGTGGAGAGGCGGCGGCTGGGAGCGGTTGGGGGCCTCGGGTGGAGAGGCGGCACCAGGGAGGGGGGGGAACCAAAGACCCTAGATTAGGGTTTTAGCGTTGATACCATGTTAGAGTCAATAATACTCTTCTGTGTTATTCCATAGAGCCCTAGGGTCTCTTATATAGAGAGAAAACCCTTGGCTAAATTACATAGACGTGCATGAGATAAATAGGAAATATGTAACAGTACATCATGACATAACGTAAACCTCTACAGAAACGATATCGAAATCTATATAACCTTCCATGGCAGCTTCTATGGTGCCGGCGACATTGGGAGTGGTTCTGGATGTCCATGACATTTATTTCTATGAACGAAAACATTGTGTCATTTCATTAATCATTATCAATCAGCATGTGCCATCATTTTTTTTGAAAATAATGTGTCATTTATTATGTGACAAAGTTGCGTTCTTGGTATTGTTAACTTAGTCATTTCATTTCCAATATCTATCAGTACTCAATCAATCAACATTAACAACAATGATATGTGTGATATGGTCAATACGTTCGATAGAAAGTGTATGGGTGAGCGATATATGTGATGTATTTATAAGTTATTTATTGTTTTAGAAACTTGGATGATCTTAATTTGTAAAAAAACAATTTTTGAGTCCTTTCCGAGATTTCCACGGGTATCGTCGATATATCCCAATTCATCCCGTCATATCCTTTTCCAGATGGACTGATACAATTTCGATATTTCGAACTATAGCTTGGGGATGCCTTGTGACTAAAGAACAAACCAGCAGAAATCGTGCTTATTCCATTCCACATTACTGACCCAGTGGTTTGGTCTGCTCGGTGGTGTCTTCTGACTGGTTGGAAGTCTCCCTATCACCTACTAAAGACTTTCTTCACCCTAGTGAGCTCTACAGCTAGATCGGTGGACGGAAACCCTGTTCAGGAAAATATTATAGGAAGATTGGATCAGCATTGGTTGTTTCTATCCTAATTCTTTGGAAGATGCATTCTTTCAATGGAGGACTAAATGTCGGCTTTAATGATCAGTAGAGATCCAAATTTAGGCAATTGCATGGCAGGAAAATCAACTACACTTCCTCCAACAAAGATATGCAAAGCTGCTGCATTCTAAGAATTAGAACTCGAGAATCTTGTTGTGTAGATGATGTCTCTACCCGTCAAACTTCTTCCTGATCAGATGCTATGTCAGAGGGAATCAAAAGCCAAGATGTCGGTCCAATTTATGTGGACTCTTGCCTACATTTTTCCTTGCAAGATGCAGTCAAAGAAAAGATGAGCGTCACCTCTGGACCTTGTCTATATAATGGGTGGGCTGTGTCTTATGCAGGAACACACTAGGAATTGTCTAATAACCAACAGGAGCATGTCTTGTGCATCGACCTGTTACAGAGATGCACCTTGAGTGATTCCATTGCTCAGTAGTCCCTCAAAATCCTGCATGACACCGCCACCAGAAAGCCCTGTGGATGCATTGCAAACATCTAGTATCTCGTCAACTGGACCGTACTTGAGCAGGTCATGCAACTGTAGAAAGTTCTTTGGCCAAATGCCTTGAGAGTTGAGACGCACCTCGAATAAAAGTGCCCTATACTTAGGGAATCTGACTGAATTCTTGGCAATCATTTTCTTTTCGGAAATTGCCAGTTATTTTAGGCGACTTCTACAGATTAGTAGTAGTTTGATTCTTCTTAGAGGCTTGTAACTCTCTGGAAGATCCTACAAGATTATAGTATTAACTATTAAGCATATTTTATTGTCTCAAATGCTATACTAACATGATTTGATTTACTTTCGCAGGCCTCGAGCCATAATTGACATCATAAGATCCGGTGAAAATTTTAGGATTGCCTCATCGACCAAAATGCCTGAGCAAGGAATATGTGAACGATGCGGATACATTTCAAGCCAGGTATTGTTTGTTAACATGGCAAAGGATGATGGGTTTGCCCTTGTAGTTGCATCCAAAGAAATTATTGTGATGTATGTGTATACATTTCTTGCACCCCGGTCATAGGCTGTCCATTTTCCTGGACAACACTTGCATGAACTACAGAGATAGGTTTAATTCAAGCAGACTCCTTGAGCTTCTAATTATTATTTTTATGGCCTAGACTTTTATTATAAAATAGGTGTAGCACATCTAGGTCCTGAAAATAAGCAAGCCAATAATTGGAAGAACTCGAATTCAGTCCCTTTTCTTCTTGATACTCACATACCCATCTTATGCTAGTGTATTTTCTACCAGTGTTGGTGAAGAGCATGGAATTTTCACCAGAAGTGCACCTGTATCTTCACCTTTGCTGAAGTTCATCATCTGTTCTTTTGCCCTTGTAATGGGTTAAACGATACTACCCTGTCTTCAACACGAAGCATTTCCTGGAGTAACCCACACAATCTAAGTGTGATATAGAGGCAGTGGTGTCTCATGACAGATGGTTAATGTTAAATCAACAATCAGCTCGATCATGTATGCATGCTCTCGTTGACAAAAAAGTGCTTTTAATAGTTGGACAATCACCTCACACAATTTTAGTAGCACTGGAAAGGTTTTTAACTTTTTTTAATAATTGACTATGCAGCTGACACTGCAATTTACAACTCCCCCAGTAAATGTCATTCACGATAGCAAGTCATCTGAACTTTAGTATTATTCACTTGATTACTCCATAATTCTCTTTTAGTAGTTGTCCTTAGCAACTTTTGGCTGAAAGTATATTGGGCTCAATCTGATGTGCAGAAGTGGTGTAAAGCGTGCGTTCTCTTGGACGGCTTGAACAGAGGCCTACCAAAGTTGGGCATCGGCCGAGCTAGAGCTTTGAGCACTCGCAAGAGAGATGGTGAGCAGGTCCCACTGAAACTGGAAGCAAGTACCGCGAACCTTCATGGCAAACCATGCGGGGTCTTTGGACTTTTGAATCTCTCCCACATCTCCAGATTTAACATCTCTTTAGTTAAGCTGTTTTAGGAGCTGCTGGATATATTGTAGATGTGATTTTTTACTGTAACCTGTAACTGCCATTCAAAACTGGAAAATTCGAGGAAAGTTGATAGTCAATGGGTGTATACAAATTGCACAAATATTCTAAAGCTTATGATGATTATTTCGATTTCAATTTCGACTTCTAGACGATGCTGAATTTCATAAAGTCCTGTATGGTTTATCATTCCGCATGAATCGTCTTTCGTTTCGGCAAATCTTTTTGCCTGTTTTGAATCTTTCTGCCTGCATCAATCTGTTCTGTTGCATTTTGCTGATCAGACCAAAGATCAATGCAAGCAACCAAAGGACTCCAACTATGTCTTGATTGCTAATTGCGGGTTTCATCTTTGAAATGTAGTAAAGACGGATTCAATCATATTTCTTTTTGTCTCAAATGCAAGCTTTTGTAAACTTCTGCGACTCATTTATATCGACGTTAGACCTTAAAGTGGAAAGTTTAGTACTCTCTTTGTTTTAGTTAAACAATGGTGCATGTAGTTGAGAATCGAGGTATAATTGGGCTTTTTTTGAATATACCCCTACATTTTCTCAACCAATGTATAATAAGCTTTGTTGCCTCTAAAAATGCAATGTTACCTTGACATGATTATTCTTACCACCTGATAGACATTCTTATAAGAAAAAAAATCATTATGGAGGGAGTGAATTATTACCAAAAAAACCCTCCTTGATCTTTGGGGGATGATCGAGATGACAATATAGTATGTTGTGTAAGAACTCAGAGCAAGAAATTCGAATCCTCTTGTAGTTTCATGGTGCATAATGGAAATTGTAGATGGGGCACTATATTTTGGATTTTTATCCCTTGTGTCCTTAATTTTTGCAAATATTAGCTATACCCTTCAGGTGTTTGTAATATCATATGTGCCCTTTATTTTTATGAAATTCATGATTATGCTCTTTTGTAATATTAATTATGTTCCTACTTTATCTTAACAAACAGAATTGTGAATTTTATCAGAAGTCAGGGGAATAACTGATATTACAAAAAAAAGGAGCATAATTGATATTGCAGAAATTAAGAAGGGTACAAATGGAACATCCCTATATTTTTCTGATGGCAGCATAGTAAAACCTAGTACGCCTACTTGGTGTTCGAGATTCATGTTACTACTTAGAAACAAAGAAAAGTTATGCCTTTTGTACCAACTTTCTTTCATTGGAGTTGTATTCTTAGACCTTTCTTTTTTACCTTTGTTTTCATGAATCAATGGGATCTATGATTTAGTTTGCTTTTGTATTATCTACTTGTTGATATCCGGTGAGAATAAAAAAAGGTTGATGCAATCATGTATTCGAATCTCCTAGAAATATTCACCAATTTTAGTATGGAGTTATGTTTAGTCCCAGACCGTCTATTGTGGTGAGTGTGACCTATGTATAGTACATTATACCATGGGATCAAATTTCGACGAAATTCAGTCAAATTTCGATTTCGACGGGTGATCGAAATTCGACTGAAAGGACCTATATCGGTCGAACTATGGGGGTCCTAGTTCAAAAATCGATCGAAATGGACGATGTTTGGTCGAATTTCGATCAAAATTTCATTTCGATTACTTAACGAAATGGTGATTGAAATCGAATTTTCAGGCCTTGCATTATACTGCAGTTGTCAGTGAGAAGAATCAACGAGACAACACATCTATTGGAGGGCTTCTCCCGTGAACTAGGATGATCATCCTGACTATCTTGAAATATGTAAATCAATGGTTTGATGCTTGTTTTGTTGCGTTCTACATCTATTTTCCGATTTCAATAATATCTTCCTACCATAATATCCATATAGGAGGATGATATATCAAGTGACTAAAGCATGGTCAAGATTGATGGTTTCATGTGATATAATGTTATAGAGCCATTATTCATCTCAAGCCTTTTGGCACCATTTTTAATTCTTCCTCCACAAGAAGATTGTTGATAGTCTAGTAGCATAGAATTCTACATGTGTCAATCTCATTATTTATGACCATGTCTTCTCATCTTATTGAATCTAGAAAGTCAACAATGATAATATCAAATATTAGTAGTTAAAATTCAGAAATTAATGTGCTTTCATCCACATAGCAACGTTTCCACTACATATAACAAACTATACTCAAAGTATGCTGTGTGCTCCACAACTAGATTTTAGGTCAATCTTTTTCTGTGCTTGAATTTCAGTGAACAATAAATTAAAATTTTGAAAGGGATAACCGCTTCTGCAGTAACTCGCGTGCGTTGGTGAATCAATATTGCATTGTTTTTGTATTATTTTTTCCCCTCCAAACATGAATCCTAGTGAACAAATCTATGCCTACGTGAAGGGTATATAAAACATCAATGTTGCACTACAATATCTAGATTACCCTTTACAATATCAAACATCTTATGATGGAGATTTTTACTCGAACTACGTTGGTTCACAATCAAATTCTTTGATATCACTCAACCCCACTTAGAGAAGTCAACCCGACTCATTCGAGTACTGACCAAATCTCAGAACCCTCCACAATTCCAATCATTTTCCTATCCAAATGCAATGCATCATGACCAATCTGAATCGTGATATGGATCTACACCATTAACTTATTGCAACCCTTCTCCACCTCAACCTCGTACCAACCAAGTTGACGAGACGATCTTCGAGGGTGTTAATACCCTTTTGAATTCAATGAAAAACTTTAAGATGGATATGAAAAGGTAACATGAGGAGAATTCCTGTTATTTTGCTGAAATTCGTGAATATCTATTTGCCAATCCACTCATTGTTTTCAGATACAATGATTGAGAATATGCAGATTTCCGATCAGGAAATTCTCAAACTTGACCCAACTTGGGAAGAACCGGAAAATACAATCACATATCAACCTGAGTATGAGGAAATTTTCAGGACAAATGAGGAGATTCGGATGAAAATCTAATGAGATTAAACAAACACAAAAATTTCAAGAACCACATCAAAAAGGAGGATCTTAATGAAGATTTTTTTAGAGATAATTGTGGATATCAATTCTTTCAGCCTCTAGCTCAACATGATTCTGAGCCAAATGATTTTTATGTCACTAAAGTGATCCCTTTGACACATTGTTTGGATCCAATTTTAATTGTAATTTCCATCGAACAAAGGGTCAAACTTGAATCTCTAATTAAGAACAATGATTTTGATAGGGGAAGTTCTTATTATGATCTATTATGATCAGTAGAAATTAATAAATAAATAAATGCATATAAATATATTCACAAGGATTAATAAATAGATAAAAAATTATAAATTTGCATGTGCATATATTAGCAAGCATTTATTTTTTAAAAAAAATATATTTGTATCGGCTAACATTCTAATCTACATATGTTATAAGCATGGAAGGAAATATCACGATATATCGGCGATATATCTACAATATATCGATATTGACATGGGACCGATATGGGCACCGATATGGCGATATATCCCGATTTCCAGGCATTCTCTTCACAAAGGGCTCGTCGATATGAACGATATTTCGACATAACATATCGATACGATATCGATATCGATACGACCTTCCATGGTTATAACTACATATACATACATGCATACAAACACACAAAAAAAAGGTATATAGGACATATACGTAAATGCAATATCTACGCGATACATTTATGATATAGTACATAATTTTATATATAGCTATTAAAAGTAAAAGCATAATGTAAAAGGAAAAAATGGGGCTGCCCCGCACTATTTTTCCGCATTTTTTATTTCTTGCAAAATATCACCATTAATAGTCATCTATATCCCTTCAACATGTCATTCAAATTTTGTTAGAAATAGAGACTCATTTGTCCTTCATCTGGAACATGTAATTTTAAAGGTCCTAAATATTGTTGTAATCAACCTGTTCTAGATGGAGGGCATATGAGTCTTCATTTCTAACAAAATTCGAGTGGCATATTGGAGGAATATAATGATTATACATGGTGATATTTTCCAAAAAAATAAAAAAAATTGCGGAAAAATGATTTGTGAGCAGCCCATCATACCCTAATGAAAATATCTTACATTAAATATACATCATGTTTGCATCTTCAACCTCAAAAACATATGTAACATATTAACGGACTGCTTTATAGTTGTATAGTAGAATGATGATGTTCGGATCAATCGTCCAACAAGCAGGATTGAGTTAGGGGATATTTACACCTATAATCCTGAATAATTTATAATTATAATCATAATCTTGTATAATCGTTAATTACATCCAAGATCCTTAATAACGCTTAACTTTTACACCTATAACCTTGTGTTAACTTCCATCCAATTTTCCTTAACTATGACGGTATCCACTAAGGGCCCGTTCGGTTCGGGAATAAGCAGGAATAAGGATTGGGAATAAGGAGAATAATGGTATATTCTTTGTTCGGCTGGAGAATAGGAATAAGGAGAATAAGGTGAAATAAAGGTAGGTAAGGTGGGATAAATATAAGAATAAGTGTGAAATAAGATGGAATGGAGAGGAATAATCGTACCACGGGAAATCGTGTCGGATGGAGAATAGGCCCCTTATTCCAGGGCCTATTCTTCAAACGAACAGGCCCTAAGTATTTTACATTTTTACCCATTAAGTTCTCATTATTACAAATGAGACCACTCCCTTCGTCTTCCAGACCCCTCCTCCTCCCCCTCCCACCGACCTCCTCTAGCACCAATATCTTCCTCGCCCTCGCCAACCACCTCCTCCTTCCCTTCACATCCAGAATCAACCCATCAGAGTCGTCAACGCCCTTCACCTTCGTGAAGCCTCATTGCAAGCCCCTCCTTCAAGCTTCAACCACGCATCAACCCCGCCGCTTGCAAGCTCCCCGCCTGCAGCCCTCCTTCAAGCTTCCTCCCCCACCCCTTGCGTGCGCACGTCGACCCCACCTTCGAGCTCCCCTCCCCCCCCCTCGCGTCCACCCCGCCAACTGCAAGCTCTCCGCCCCCACACCCGCCCTGCAAGCTCCCATCGCCCCCACCCCTGCTGCCTGCTAGCCCCCATCGACCTCATCTACCCCCGTCGCCTCCCTCCACCAAACCAATCCCCCCTGCAAGCCCCTGTGACCCTCCACCCTTGCCGCTTGCCAGCTGCAACCATCCACCATCGTCAAAGCTCCATTGCGTGCTGGATTTTTTCTTTTTCTTTCTTTTTATTTTTGATTAATCCCAACCATTAGATCGTATATTGGTTAGATTAACTCAATCATCTGGTTGGGTTATGATGAATCTCGTATTCATCATGCTAAAATTAGTCATTTAGGCTCTGTCCCCCATCATTCACCTGTTATTAAACATTAATAGAGCATTATTAGCCATCATGCATGTGTAAATAATATCTGCATTTCATCATGCATAATTGCATTTAAAATCCCCAGTGTAAATTAGCCCAAAAAGCCGCTAAATTCTCACATTTTTAGTTAATTCATCCTAACTCCGATTGACCCAAAACCACCTCCATTGTGTAGATATTACTAACTTTATTAAATAAAAAATACAAAAAATTATTAACCCCAATAAGTGTCAAATAATCCCAAAGTCAAATTTCACATCTGACAGACTAAAATGAGCATATCTCCTATATACAGTGTCCGATTTTGGTCTACTCACTTTTAAAGTACTCCATTTTCAAATACCTTCAAAACAAGACCAATTTCATAAAATTCGGAGCTCATTTGTGAAAGTTGGGTTTTGGGCCTCTTTTGCGCATTTTGACTTTTTGCTGTTTTTGACCTCAGTTTTTAGGACCTTAATTAACTCTTTTAATTTTATTTCTTTTTCATTTGTGTTCTTTGATGAAAGTTTTATTAAGAGACTCAAAAATCCAAATCCAGATCAAAACTTAGATCAAAGAAACTAACCACGTCCAAGTGTCCGTTGTCGGTCTGTACAAAAGTTGTGCGTTTCTAACTTTTATTTTATTTTCCTATTTACTTATTTATTAAAAATCCAAAAAATTAGATTAATGTGTAAATAATTTTTTTTGTATTTTATCGTATTTTTTCTATAATTTTTATCCCCTCTAAAACCACCAAAAAATTACAAAACTCCAAAAATCGATTTTCTATACACATGGAGAGCCACCAAAAATACCACTTCGCACAGGTGACCTCTTTTGCTCCTGGGTCCTTCATGAAAGTTGTAGATCTCGTCGAGACGAGCAACTTTTGTGGAGGAAATTTTTTGATCCGAGATCTCCTGCTACTTCTTTTCTATTTTTCTTTGTCTTTAATTTTTGAAATTTTTTTGGGGCGCCACGTGGCAGCCCCTGGGCGTGCCATGTGGCACCCCATCCATCTCTTTCGAGACCCCTCCCCTGGGTCACGTGCGCAGCACGTGACCCTCTTCTTCCTCAGACGTTCACGCCCAGTGCCCCCTGTCGTTTCCACTCCTCCCTCGTAACCGCCGCTGCCCCTCCTCTCCGCTCGCCCCGGCCATTACGGCCCTCGGCCGTTACGCGTCAGCTCTCCTATAAAGCGAACCCATCGCCGGCCTTCCTCTTCATCCGCCATCTTCAAGGAAGAAACTACCAGCCTCAGTTCCCCTGTGGTGACAGCACTAGGGTGAGTCCGTGGGCGACGACGAACCTTCCGATTTTTGGGCGTGATCCACAAGGAATCTTCCTCGTGTTGCTGGACCTTCCCCGAGGACAGCTTAGTCTCACTGCCTTCCGCCGTGCAGTTTGAGGCGACAATCAGAGAAGCAGTGGTGTGCGCTCTACCTTCAGGCGTGATATACACTTCCCAGGTAATCTTTCTTCAACCGTACTCTGTCTTTTTCTTCATCCTCCGCTCCTTCTTCCCCAATCAAACTTTCTGTTACAGATTCGATCTATTGTCCACAAACTTTGTCTTCTTCCTTTGATCGAGTTGAACCCAACCCTTTCGAGATCATCCCCTTCATCTCTGTGTCCCCTCAGTTCCCTTCTACCCTCCATATCTCTCTATCTCCGGCCAAGCAAGTGGCCAGAGCTCCGAGCTCTCATCCCCCACTCGCAGCAGAGCTCACCATACACATCCCTATTCCGTTCCAATTTGGTCCATATCCACATTTTACACCAACATTCTTCATTTCTCATATTTTCAATCGCAGATCAAGGTCCATTTATCTGGACTTTTTCCCTTTTGTTCTATAGGCCCTTGACCTGAGAGGATTCTGTATGGTATTAATACTACTGAAGAGAGGGATTCTTAATCACAACTAGATATCCTAAGGAAGCCCCAACATTTTGTTACCTGAAGCATATAAATAATTGTCATATGGTCAGTGATATTATTTTAATGAGCAATAATCAAAGATGACATGGAATTTAAATTGTTTAATTGCATTAATCTAGAGACAAGCAATATGGTGGAGATTTAAGTTCCCTGGACAGTAGCATCCGTTCTCTCTACTTGAATTAACAAAGGATAGATAACATTATACATAAGTGTTGTTCTGAGAACTGAAGATCTTAGGTAATATAAAGTTCTGGAGGAACAACCGATCAATTTAAAAGTTAAGAAGTCTAAACTTCGACCAAAAGGGTTGCACAGATAAAGTTCAGGATATTTCACAAATATGGTAAAACGTATAAACATCTGAATATATGAATTGCCATTTGTTTGGTTTGAGATTCCGTTGCAGGTATACTGGTGTAAAATCCTAGAAAAACAGATGACGCGGATGAAGACATAGAAGTTGACGTTAGTTCTCGAGGAAGTTGAAGTTGAAATCCAACCCCTGAATACATTTCCAGAGAGCTGTAGCATGGGACTTGTTTCTCCGTGCAGAATGCAACGCGTCTAACATCCGAGTGCATTGTTAACATCTTAACCACGCGCTTCTCCAGCCTTTCGATCCTCCTCCAAAAGCTCCTCAACCTTCATATCTAAGACACCCGAGTCGCTCAGCTTTGGGTGGACCCGGGGCAACAATCGCAAAGCCACGTGCATGATCGGGGTGATCCCGCGTCAGAACCTCACTTCCCCCACGCGTTGCATACACGCGGAGAAGGCATTTTGCATTCATGCCCTTCATCTTTCCACATATCACGAAATAACTCCTATCTAGGGACAGATTGCAGGGTAATCCCTCTGGGTTTTGTTATTTACAGATAAGTCCTCTCAGGGACCCATTTGAAGAAAACAACTTTACTTTTATTTTACATGGCAGTCCTTGGAAGTTGTTTATTGCATATCTTCTTTATCTGAACTCCAATTTTTATGCATACTATGTCATTTTGAAGCTTGTTATTCTCTAATTCATTTGTGGACAAATCAAAGGTGCTTCATTATATATTATTAATTGAGGATTTATTTGACCTTATATAGGCTCTGATTGACATTTTGTACAGATTAATTTGAGGAAAAATTGATCTATTGCAAGGGCATATTTGAGGATAAATAATTAAGTTATTTCCTTATTATTATCAAACACTCTTGGAGGATTAAATTACAGGAAAATTTAGGGTCAAATCTCCTTGAAAATTCATTGTTGATCCCTTTATTTGCAGGGTTCTTTAGCTGGTGATTGATCTTTTACTCCACCGATTGGGTCTTCCTTGATAATTATTTCTTGAAATTATTCGATCTGTGATAGTATTTGAGGATTAATTGACTTTATTAATTGATGATTTAAATCGTGAAAAATCACATATCCTGAGCATAAATTCTGTTTAATTCCTTTGCATCACATTCGCATCATTGCATTGTATATTTTGCAACACACAAATTAATCGAGCATTAATTAATTATTTAATTTGATTTAAGACCAAGCAACTAAAAATCACTGTTCCCTGTGTTCGACCTTGGTAAACTTACCAAGTAAAAATATTCCACAACATTCAAAGACTGTGGTTTTTGCTGAACAAAATTCTCCTCCTGTACTACAGCATTATTCATCACTATTATTGAGGCGAATTTGACGTTCATCAGGTTAATAAACAAAACTAACGGAAGGTTATGAGTGTAAAACAGATTATTTATTCAGGATCCTGAGTATAATTCGTGGTTATCGAAAGTTATGATTGCGATTACAAAATTTCTTAGAGTCATGTGTAAATATCCCTTGGGTTAGTTATTAGTTTGAGTTGGGTCGCCAAAGGTCATCACTTTAATTCCCATCAACATCATTATTACTGACCGGGTTAAACCAATGCGAAAAACTCTTGACTCGTAATAACTATGCCGAAAATTCGGGTAGATTTATATATAGGTCCTACTCCTAAACATAATTCTCCTTTTTCTCAAAGCAATTCGTAATGTTAAACATATTTACAATTCTATCCATTTTGTTGATTTTGGCAAAGTGCAAATTACACATTTTTCTAACACTCTAAATTTTCTAGTCATAATGATAGGGATAAGAAACCATTGTTAGCCAACAAAATTATGAAATAGTTGGTGCTATTTAAGTCTCAAAAGGTTAAATATGAGTAGACAGAAACCTTCAGTAACTAATTAGTCTTAATTAAACGGTAGCTCGAGCGATTTCTTCTAGAAGGACTACCCTAACTTCTACCTCTATGATAGTGATTTTTCTATCTCCATCTCTAATTTTACTATTTCTGTTAAAACTAGTGTTTTGAAAATCGGACTGGACCGGCTGGTTCGACTGATCCGATCGATGAACCGGGCTTGAACCGTTTTATGTTGGTTAGGTTCGATTATTCAAATTTTAATTAAGCCGCTCGGTTCAACTTATTTTTTTACCTGGTTTAACCAGGTTCAATCGAAGTTGAACCGCATTTAATTTTAAATTTATTTAATATTGGTGGTAGTGAGAATTGAACCCATGATCTGTGATTGTTTTTTTTACTTCTAACAAACTACACTAACACAACTTTTAACATTAATTGGATTTTAAATTTAATTAAACTATTATCGTGTTATAGAGTACCTAGTCTAAATAATACATACATACATACATACATACATACATACATACATACATACATACATACATACATACATACATACATACATACATACATACATACATACATATATATATATATAGGGTAAAATGTGTATGCCCCCTAGGGGGAGCTAACTTAGCTCCCCCCACCCCTTTTTCCCAAAATTTTTTTATTTTTTTTGAAATCTAAAACCGTGTAAATTCATTCTTAAATCTCTACATTATGTTATTCAAATTTCATACGAAACCGAGACTCCTACGACCTCCATCCAAACGGGGTCGATTTAAAAAATCCTGTTACCGTTAAAAAAATGACTGTCTGGATGGAGGCCGTAGGAGTCTCTGTTTCACACGAAATTTTTATGACATAATATAGGGATATAGTGATGAATATTCACGGAAAAAAATTTCAAAAAAAAATAAAAAATTTGAAGAAAATGGGGCGGGGGGAGCTAAGTTAGCTCCCCCTAGGGGGCAGCCCCATTTTCCTCATATATATATATATATATATATATATATATATAGAGAACGGGGAAGCTGCTCCTCGGAGCAGCCAAGCTGGCTGCTGCGTGGGGTAGTTTCCCCCCTTTTTTATTTTTTTGAAATTTTTTATGTTTATTCATATATATATCCCTCCACGTCATTCAAATTTCGTGAGAAATGGAGACTCCTATGCCCTCCATCTAGAACAGGTACTTTACAGCAAATTTCAGGCCGTTAAATTTTACCTGTTCTAGATGGAGGGCATAGGAGTCTCCGTTTCTCACGAAATTTGAATGACATGTAGGAGGTATATATAGATGATTAAACATAAAAAATTTCAAAAAAAATAAAAAATGGGGGGAAACTGTCCCACACAGCAGCCGGCTTGGTTGCTCCGCGGAGCAGCTTCCCTTTTCACTATATATATTTATGATATGTATGATATTTGATGGTGTATAAGAAAAATACTTTATGTACAGTGTGAAATATATACATTATCTATATATTTTATTTATATTTCAAGTATATTTAACTGTATATTATATACATTATTTAATTTCGGTTTGATTAGCCGGTTCAACCATTTTTTCATGGTCCAGTTTAATTCGATTTTAAATAATGATGATGTCATCATCCGGTTGAACCTTTTTATTACATGGTTCAATCCGATCCAACAATTTCGATAAGGTTTCCGGTTCGATTTCAAAAACATTTGTTAAAACATGCTACTCACTTTTAATTAGCACGTGTCTCTAATGGCTTGGTCCAAAAATACCATCTAAAAAGCTCTTTTTTTCGTTTAGATTTTTCTTAAAGATATATCTCAATCTTCAAAAGCGAGGTTTCAAATTAGCCTAATAGATGTACGTAAGCTCTGCCTTATTGTGTGGAAAATATCGATTGGATTTGGAATTTCCCGTGCATTATAAATATAGTAATCTTCCACTTCCCTCTAATATTTCTCAATGCTTATTTGGTCTGATGATTGATCAGGTAATAAAAATATTGTATTTTCTTGTACATCGTTATGGATTGGATTAGTCTTTCTGGTAGTCATATTTAATTTTAATTGGTTGGCTTGTTCCTTTAAATTTCTAAGAAAATAATCTTCCATCTTATTAGAGAGCATACATTTAATAATATTTATAATTGAAAATATTTGTAACGTTGCGGAACATATACTCGATATGTTATCGGAGATTACTGATCTAGACAACTTGTTGAACTTGGACCAATTGGAGCCCTTGACTACAACCCAAAATATTTAAGCTCAAGTTGTCTACTAGTTATAGCCCTCATTATTTATAAACCACTATCACATTTTTCTAATTAGTAAGTGTGGTCCTATTTTGGAGTGCTACTATCACCCACTTATATCTGCAACGTTCTCGTTGCACAATGGCCCATCACTTATTCTCAATTTTAGGTGTGACCATACACTTTTGAGTAGCCTTTTCTCCATGTCTCTCTGGTAGGAGTGGCTCTATCTCTTGGCATGGAAGCTTATATCGATTTCGATATCGGATCGATATGACATTTCGGCGATATATCATCGAAATATCGTCCATATCGACACACTTTTGTGAAGGAAATTCCTGAAAAGGAGAATATATCACCGTATCGGTACCAATATCGGTCTCATCTCGATATCGATATATCGGCAATATATCACCGATATATCATCGATACGGCCTTCCATGGTTCTTGGGTAGCCTTTTCCACTATTAGAGGAAAATTACTGGTGCCATATGTAATGTCTTAGACCCTAGACTTAGTCCATTATCGAGGTTTGTTATCCCAGACAACTTGTTGCACTTGGGGGTCCAACTAGAGACCTTACCACAACCCAAAAAGCTTAAGCTCAGGTTGTCTAATAGCATCCTGGTCTACTACTTATAGCCTGCTGCCACAATTTGTGACCACTAGATGCCGTACTATGTTTGAGGTGCTACATCGTTCTTCAATTGTTACTGTAAGGATAGAAAGTGACAAAACAAAATGAACTAATCACCCATCAAGTAATATCTACTTGATTTGCTCTTTTATGTTAATTTTTATCAAAGGTCAACAAGATATCATGATTGGTAATTTCCTAGTTGTTTTTCTAATATAAACTTTAATGTTTTGAGAAAACCATCTAATAGAACTTCTTTGCTAGTTTACATATGTCAAAAATGTTGACTAATTTGTAATTATCTCCAAAATGTACAACCATGTTGAGTATAAGAAACTTGGTGGCACACCTGTTAAATCAACTGTTAAGTTCTAAAAATTGAGAATCGATCGTAACATATATACTCGACAATAATGATGAATGGAACTTAAAAGTTATTTGACCACGAAACCTTTCGTAATTAGCTAATTACTTGTAGGTTATACACATGTATGCAATATAGTTAACTGTTCAACACTCAATTCACCCAAGGTTTTAACCGGACATTGAACCAACCAATCTTGGGTTTGGACCGACCAGGTCGGATTGTCGATCCAAACCGATCGGACCGGTGGTGATACCAGCATGACGTCATCATTCCTATCGGCTTGGAAAAAATCGGACCATGCTTAATTTACCGGTCAGACCGATCGAACTGATTTTCTGAACCGATAAAACCAGATACATATATGTAAGTATGTATTTATATATCAATGAAATAATCGTTTAAAATGTCCAATCTTTCAATAGAATAATATGATTGCATATTTCGAGTAAAATTTTACAAAAGTTAGTAAGTTTCTAGAATTATATATGAATATAACATTATGATCATTTTATTTATAGTTGCTTATAGGAAATTACTCTAAAAAAGTATTGACACGGTATATATTTCAAAAAAGAGAGGGACATAACTTATATCACAGAAGTTAAGAGGGGAACACGTGATAAAAATCCCTTTATTTCATATTTAACCTTTATTTTTTAAAAAAATTTACCAAATTATCAAAACTAGGTCAATTCGGTTCAACCCGGTTCGACCATCCGGGTCAATCCGGTCCGACCACCGGTCCGACCACCGGTCCGACCTGATTTTTTATATTTTTTTTGAAATTAATTACACAAAATCAATCGAACCGACTGGGTCGGAGCTGGTTCCCGGTCCAACTGGTCCGACCGACCGTTGTGATCCAGTTTTTTAAACTCTGAATTCACTGACTATCTACTTCACAGTTGATTTTGTATAATTCAAGAATTATCTAATTTACTATTTTCTTATTAGTGTCCCTGATTCCCCGCAAGAATCTCATATAAGTTGCAATAATTGCAATAAAAACAAGCATTACTTGTCAATAGCAATAACAACGAGCGCTACTTATCAAAACCTTGAATTGCATAAATTAGGGCCAGTTGCATAAATAAAATATTATAGTATCAAAATCCATATTATAAATTGCAGGATTTATTCTATGAGGATCATTTTAGTTAGGGTAAATTACTATTTGGGTCCCCATCTATAGGTCCGATCCCGGAATGGATCTCATCTTTAAATTGTAAAGAATTGAGTCTCAGTGTTGTTTAAGAAATGGAAATTTTGGGGTTCATGACGAATATGCTCTTGTCGGGAAAAGAGTGGGGGTTAGGTTCCAACTTTTAAACAAGAGCATATTCGTCATTAGCCCGAAAAAAGTTCATTACGTTAATGGTCTGGAACCCGAATCGTTACAATTTAAAGATGGGGACCCATTCTGGAATCGGACCCGTAGTTGGGGGCCCAAATTGTAAATTTCTTTTTTAAATATTTACTTAAAAATTTGGATACTTTTATGTAATTTACCCAATAAAAAATGCAAAAAAAAGATCCTTGTACCAGAAACGTGCTCCCCAAACAAAACAATCAAAGGCGGTTTCCACTCCAAAAATTTAAAAATAAAACCAATTTTTTTTTAAAAAAAACACCCAGACTCCTTGTCATGCAAGAAACCATATCGCTACTACGAGTCCTGTAAATAAAACCGGCATCTCATCAACCCGCAACCCATCTCCCTCCACGAGCACATCATCTCCCAACCGAACCAAACCACCTTCTGAAATGGCTCCTTCTTTGGCCGCTTCCCTCCTCGGCCCACCGGAGATCCACCATCTCCCACACTCCTCCCCCGAGCCCTCACCACCACCACCACCACCACCACCGCCACCTGCAGCTCCCTCGAACCCATTCATGGAGCTCCTCACCATCTCCTTCACCAGAATCCCCACCGCCCTCACGGAGAACTTCTCCCCGACTTTTCCTTCCTCCGGCAACCCCTCTCTCGACTTCTTCTTCCACGTTGTCCCCGACACCCCTCCCTCCACCATCACCTCCCTCCTCGAAGCCGCCTGGCATCACAACCCCCTCACCGCCCTCAAGCTCCTCTGCCACCTCCGCGCCGTCCGCGGCACCGGCAAATCCGACCGGGAAGGCTTCTACGCCTCCGCCCTCTGGCTCCACCAGCACCACCCCAAAACCCTCGCCCTCAACCTCCCCTCCATCGCCGACCTCGGCTACATCAAGGACCTCCCGGAGATCCTCCACCGCCTGCTCCTCGGCGCCGACGTTAGGAAGAAGGCCAAGGACGCCCGAGTTGCAAACCACAAGTTCTTCAAGGTCGGCCGTTTCTGGAGACGTGCCGGGAAGAAGAGAAATGGCAAGGCGAGATCGATCAAGGAAGGAACGAGGGAGGAGAGGCTCGCGAAGGAGCTCGCTAGGGTTAAGATCGAAATGGAGAACGCCAGCCAATCGCGGAAGAGGAAGCGAGTGGAAATGGCGATCCGAGCTCTCCAGAGGTACAATCGCGACCCCGAGTACCGATTCCTCCACGATCGCGTCGCCGATTACTTCGCCGGGAAGCTCCACTCCGACATCGAGCACCTGCGATCCGGCAATGTCTCCAAAATTGGGCTCGCGGCCAAGTGGTGCCCTTCCCTGGACTCCTCCTTCGATCTCTCCACGCTCCTCTGCGAGAGCATCGCCCGCCGTGTGTTCCCGCAAGGCGGCGAGGAGTACGCGGGGATAGACGAGCGGCATTACGCTTACAGAGTAAGGGATCGCCTCAGGAAGGAGGTGCTCGTCCCCCTCCGGAAGTCTCTCGAGCTCCCGGAGGTCTACATGAGCGCCAATTGTTGGGATCGGTTGCCGTATAACCGCGTCGCCTCCGTCGCCATGAAGAACTACAAGAAGATCTTTGAGAAGCACGACCCAGATCGGTTCGCGGAGTACCTGTCGAATGTCGAGAAAGGAAAGGCGAAGATCGCTGCCGGTGCGCTGCTGCCGCACCAGATCATTGCCGCCGTACAGTCGACTGCAGAGGAGGATAAGGTCGCGGAGCTCCAATGGCAGAGGATGGTGAAGGACTTGTCGGAGAAGGGGAAGCTCGAGAACTGTATCGCCGTGTGCGATGTCTCCGGTAGCATGTCCGGTACGCCGATGCAGGTCGCCGTGGCATTGGGGATCCTTACTTCAGAGCTGAGCGCAGAGCCATGGAAGGGGAATGTGATCACCTTCAGCGCAACCCCTGAGCTGCAGCGAATAACCGGTAACAGCCTGAGGGAGAAGGTGGAATTCGTCGAACGGATGGATTGGGGCGGCAATACCGACTTCCAGGCGGTGTTCGAACGGATACTGGATGTGGCGGTGGAGGGGAAGCTCTCGCCGGAGCAGATGGTAAAGAGGGTGTTCGTGTTCAGCGATATGGAATTCGATCAGGCGTCGGCGAAGCCATGGGAGACGGACTACATGGCGATACAGAGGAAGTTCGGGGAGAGGGGTTACGGTTCGGCGGTGCCGGAGATCGTGTTCTGGAACCTGAGGGATTCGAGGTCGACGCCTGTGCCGTCGGGGCAGAAGGGGGTGGCGCTGGTGAGCGGCTTCTCGAAGAACCTGATGACGGTGTTCCTGGAGAGCGGCGGCTGCCTCGACCCTGTGGATGTCATGGAGAAGGCCATTGCCGGGAAGGAGTACATGGACCTCGCCGTGTTCGACTGAAGGAGGCTTTTGGCGCGAAAGTTGCGAGGACGAATGGACGGTGAAGATTTAAATTCTTAATATAGGGATACATATCCGGCTGTGGTTTGTTTCTGGCTCTTGATAACAAATCTGCTGTGTGATGCATAACAAACAAAAGAATGGGTATTGAAGAAATGAAATACTACTTGCGCTGGCAATTTTCTATTCTTTTTCCTTCTTAATTGCAATTTTGCATGATGCGAGCCTTTTTGGAAGAAATCTCAGCCGTTGATAATCTCAGCCGTTGCATGATGTGAGTTGTGAGTTGTTGATCAAG
Organism: Ottelia alismoides; assembly: GCA_037367405.1. Taxonomy (NCBI): domain Eukaryota; kingdom Viridiplantae; phylum Streptophyta; class Magnoliopsida; order Alismatales; family Hydrocharitaceae; genus Ottelia; species Ottelia alismoides. The sequence continues at coordinate 17,670 of JAZKJV010009488.1, read as the reverse complement.
ATCCAGGGGTTCACACGAAATTCAGGTTTTTCTTAGCCTTTACCGTATGAACCGTTCGATCTTGATCGAACGGCTCACGATAGATTCCTCTTTGTAGCAGGCCTCTGTACTGCAGAGGATCCAAGCTCACGACACAGGAGGCAAATCATCTGTTGTAGTGTGTAGTGCGGCAAATTTTGCTGCAACCGCTCGAGATCGAGCGGTTCATACGATCTTGCACCTTTTGTGGACTTGTACCGTACAAGATCGTACAAACACTTGATCAAGATCGAGTGACTCAGGTCATGCACGTTACCAAAGCACAGGATCCTCTCTACACGACACATCCCTCATGTTGCTATCTACACGTTGCTACAACACATCTGTATAAGTGCCACGAGGAATGGATATGCAACATCTTCATGGGGACTTTACATGGGTGTCCTTCTAAACACTCACAATCGCATTCTCATCCATCATCGAGTCCAACTTTACAATGGATGTAACATTCCATTGTCTTCTACGGGCAAAGGTAAAATAGGGTGCGTTCGATTCGGGAATAAACACGAATAAAGATGGGGAATAAGGAGAATAAGAGTCTATTCTTTGTTCGGCTATGGATAGGAATAAGGAGAATAAGGTGAAATAAAGGTAGGTAAGGTGGGATAAATATAGGAATAAGAGTGAAATAAGATGGAATAATGGGAAATAGTCGTACCACTTGGAACCGTGTCGGGAGGAGAATTGACCCCTTATTTCAGGGCTTATTCTCCAACTAAACAGGGCCATAGGATTAATAAATAACCTAAAAATGTTCTTTTATAATGGATGTCAATACTTTTTATATTGTTTTAATGATAATGCAGGGACAGTTCCGGAGGTTGGGCCGAGGTCAGTTCGAACCTAAGTTCGAACCTAGCTGTTTATTCAATGAGCCAATTTTCGAGCCTATCACGAACCCAATATGGTTCGAGTTGGATTCATAGGCTGAAGTGGGCCACCCCAACCCAATGCTCATCCTAACAGGGAGCATCAACGTTTTATTGATTATGCCTTGATTTTGTGTAATTATGAGGTGCGCAATCACCAGTGATGGGATATGATTTACTTATTAAAAAAACCAACGCTGAATATAACCAATGATCCTTCTTATCCTCAACAAGCATAAATATCGCCAGAGTCTTAGTCTTTATTATCCTTAGAATTTCATCTTTTAAAAATGTTAAGGTGGATGTATGGTCATACACGAAAAGATCGGATTCGTAATGATGAGATCAAAAAGAAAGTTGGTATAGCTCTGATAGAGGATAATATGATATAATACCGTTTAAGATGGTTTGACCATTTTCAAAGGAGGTCGGTTGGTGCATCAATTAGAAGATGCAAGATTTAGGATGTTAAACCGGTTAAGAAAGGACGAGGAGAGTCCAAAGAAGTATTGAAATGAGAATATATATGAAAGGATCTTAATTATTTATATTTAAGTCCAAAAATTATCTAAAATAGATCTGAATAGAGGCAAAAAATCCATGTAGCCGATCTTACTTAAATGTGGGAAAAAACTTTGTTGTTGTTGTTTTAGACAAAATTTGCCATTCCACGCAATGTCATAGCTATGGATACAATGGAATACAAACATATTCATGTTGATCTACTGCTGTATTTGCTTTGTATATATCAAACATTTACATCCAATATATACTTTAAATGGGCAGGTATACAAATATCCCCATTTGTATCGGCACATCCATTTTGCATTGTTTGTACCGCAGTTCTTTCCGTATCAAAACGAATTTGAGAAGATTATAAACAGACAAATACAACAACAACAAAGCTTTTTTCCACGTTAAGTAGGGCAATGAGAAGAATAATTATGCCAAAATTAACTACATGTAATTAACGTAAAATATACATGATTTGCCTCTAATTTGGCCTATTCCCTCAACAAGCATAAACACCACAAATCCAAAAATAATTTTAAATAAAACTTTAAATAGACACTGGGTCGAGTCTAGTGCATTTGGACCGGGCCTAGGCTCAGGCTCATTATTTATCCTACACACTTGGGTCTAGGGATGCAAACGGATATTGATATATCCGTATCGATCCGCCACCGTATCTGTTTTATACAGATTTTGACATCCATATCCGTATCCGTTTTAAAATGGATACGGATATGAATATTGTTTTGGTATCTGCAAATATCTATATCCGTATATCCGTTTTCGTATATAAATTTAGTCGTAGATTTATTTTTAACCATATATAACATAATTTTCTACCTCCTTTTATCATATTTATATAATTTTTATGATACAAATTCATTTAGTAAATTAATATCATGTATTTTCCATCCAATTCTTATATATTTAAGTCGATTCTATAGAGTATTTCTAACATTACTCGTGTGCGATGGATATCTGTTTTACATCCGTATCCGTTTTTTTTAAGATATGGTAAGATAGTTTTAATATCCGTCAATATCTGTATCCGCATCGCATCCACATCCACATCCGTATTCGTAATAAAAAATGAATAAGAATATAATAATAGAGGAAAGGGAAGCTGCTCCCTTGAGCAACCAAGTAGCTGCTCCCCTGATCTGGACCGTTCATCATGGTTCATATCAGCCGTCTGATGCAAAGAGCGAGGGGGTCCCTGATCGCCCTCTCCCTCCCCCTCTTGTGTAGGCACAACACCTCAACCCCATCTTGCGCAACGCCTCTCGCCTCCACCGCCGGGCCTCCTCCCCATCTCGCTCGACAAATGTAGCACCCCCTTCTCCTCCCCTCCCCTTCCCGTGCGCACCACACGAAGTAACCCCTCCAAGCCCATTGCCCGCGCCCCCATTCCCGACCTCCCAGCAGCCCTACTCGACATCCACACGACGCCCGGCCCCGCCTGCCCTCCCCATCTCGTGCCTCCACCTCCCCGCGCGCCCAACCCCGACCACCCTCCCCATCTTGCACAGCCTTGTGCGAGCCCTCCAGCACCGCTCATCCCCTGCACACCCTCCTCCGTTGACCCATTCCTGTGTGGACCCTCCAGCATCGCCTTCTCCTTGTGGGCCCTCCCCCTCCCCGTGCGAGGCCTCGAGCACGCCGGCCTCCCCATCCTCCTATGTGGCTTCCCGCTCCCTGTACGACATAGAGTTCATGGAAATTGCAGGTGCAATAGAATCAACTACAACTTGTGAATGGAAATTGCAGCAGCACCATCTGTTCTGATTGTACAATATTGTTTGCGAGTGTTTTTGGATCAGAAATTGCATCTGCATATTTTTACACTGTTCAAACTAAATGTTGTTGGATTGTCCCAGTGTTCAAATGAGGAATTGCTAACATTGACGGCATATCTTAATGACCAAATTCGCACTTCTATACCAATTCTTTGATGGAGTGGTTAGTTGCTTTAAATGAGATTAATGTATAGTTCACGTTGAATACCTCAGCTTTAACAATTCTACACCTATTCTATTATAACTTTAAAGATTGAGATTCTGCTACCAATTCAAACTGAATACTTAAGCTTCAATGTTATTGGATAGAGATTAATGTATAATCCATATCTTAATAACCAAATTCAGATTTAAAATTTAATAAAATAAAAGTCCAATTGGCTGTTCATTCGAGAAAGTGGGTTAGCTCAATTAATTTGGGAATCTAATGTTACTCATTTAAGAGGTGATTACAAGTGATGCAATAGATTCCAATGATCGAAACAAGATCTTAGGGTCCCCTTGGGTTGGACTTTATTAGTATCTAGTTGTAGATGAAAAATCTCTTTAAATTTTCCTACTAATAAGATTCTAAGCTTCACTTGATTGCTTTGTTTGTTTGATGTATTTCATCGCCTAATTGCCGGTAAAGACAAGTTTGCAAAATTTAAGAATCAGAGCTGAATAACCATAGGCAGGAGAACCAGATTTGACAGTTGGCCGTTTAAATGGATTGAATGGGCTGGTAACCAACTTGATTTATAAAGTAGCACATGTGAACATATACCTTAATAATTGATCTCAGAAACTATAGGCTAACGAGATAGATGCAATTAACCTTCTCTTCAAAGGATTCAGACTGTTTCCTGTAGAGTTGGTTGTACTTTCATTCAATTCATGTCATTGCTACCAGTGATAAAGAAATAGGTTACAGCTTCTTGTGGAAAGATTCATTTGTAAATGTTGACAATTTAAGAGTACGTGAGAAATGACTTGCTTGTGTGCAAACCTTCATAGAAGCATGAGATAAATCATCAAGTAAGTTCAACCGAACCAACCATACGAAGAAAGATTAAGTAGATCAAAATACCATATTGCAAGAAATGTACAAGGGTTTCACTCGTTACATACCCAACAAAATGCAACAAGACAAAACAATGTCCTATAAGCAACTGTCTGAGAATTACATATACCGTGATCTTTTGTGAGTTTGTTAATTTTCTACATGGTGGAACTTACTTGATGTTAATTCTCTTATGATGTGCTTTTTGTTTTTGGTTGCCGGAGTTAAAAATGTGGATGCGGTTGTACTGTTAAGAATGAAATCCTTTGGTTTTCTGCAAAAAAAATCGATTCGGTTTGTTTCCCTTTTACTCCCGAGATTCATGGTTAGTTGGATAGTTCTCGATCGGTGGACTATTTTTGCAGCTTTTGGGTTCACCTAAAACCCGATACCCTTAATAATGCAAAAGTTCATGCTATCAAATACAATCCAATTACAGACAGAAATAAAAAAAAGAAGTCAAGTAGTTAACATCATGATGCATGATGAACAAGAGAAGATGAACAAATTGATATAAGAAACAAAGATTCTCGAGCAATAACAGATTCAAAAGAGCACAAACTGTTGCGTTATCAGGGTATAAAACATTTCGTCTCAAGAATCCGGCAATAGAGTTTGCATCATCCAAACGAAACTTTCTCAACAACAAATGTATGCCAAGATAAAGGTCTCTGGAGACCATATTTTCAGTATGGAACTTGATCTAAAGTGCATGTAAATCAACATCAACTTAGTAAGATTTCTCAAAATCCAGTTCTCAAACTAATTAACCAATTAATAGATGCATAACTTTGCTATATAAAAACTGAAACATCCATACCTCAAAACCACTCATAAACATGCCATGCATCTAAACAGTCTAATAACTAAAGATGCCAAATTGAACCAAAGATAAAAAAGGAATGAAAAAATCACAATCTATAAAGTTCCTTAATAAGGGTTGCATCTATCAGTAAAACCCCACGAAAGCTTAATCAACTGATTACAAGCACACACCCATGTCTGAACAATCCCCTTAAATGAAGCAATCTACAAGAAAACAATTGATTCTGTTGCACCTGTTGAATTTGGTGTTGCTGGAGATTTGTCAAGGGAAGGCTTCTTCCCTGATCTTGCATTGTGAATACTCTAATCGTTCTTGACTAACCTCAGTTACTATTGACTCTATACAAGGATGAATAGTATCCACCATAGAAAGTTTTATCAATCAAGTTAGATGTATGTATTCAAAGAGAGATCAAACAATCACAAATGATACAGGTTTTTTCTGATCTGTCGATCCACAAAGAATTGACATTATACAGATCTGATATAAAGCACTCAGATATTACATTCCTCTTGCTTCTCTCAATACATATGTTACAAGGAAAGGTAGCGTTGGAGGGCCCGCACATAAAGGGGGCAGCGGAGGAAGGAGCGGCGCTGGAGGGCTCGCACGGGACTGCGCGAGATGGGGAGGGAGGTCGGGGTTGGGCGCGCGGGCGGTGGAGGTGCAAGATGGGGAGGGCGGGCAGGGCGGGATTGGGCGTCATGTGGATGTCAATTAGGGTTGTCGGGAGGTTGGAAATGGGCGTGCGGGCGGTGGGCTTGTTGCATGCATGGGGAGGGGAGGAGAGGAGGTTGCTACGATGGTCGAGCGAGATTGGGAGGAGGCCCAACGGTGGAGGCGAGAGGCACTGTGCGAGATGGGGTGGGGGAGGGGTTGCGCCTGCGCGCGAAAGGAGGGAGAGGGCGATCAGGGATCCCCTCGCTCTTTGCATCAGACGGCTGATCTGAACCGTAATGAACGGTCCAGATGAGGGGAGCATCTACCTTGGCTGCTCATGGGAGCAGCTTCCCTTTCCTCATAATAATAACTATATCTCTATGTCATCCTCCATCTAGAAGCTCCGGTTAAAGTCTGCAGAGAGCAACCCGTAATTGGATATAACTCCGAGATGTGGGACCCACGTCCAGGATACGGTTCCTTATCCTCCAGCTTTCTATCTCCCTCCCCACTCCACGGCTCCCGCCACTCTAATCCAATGGAGGCCATCTCCTTCAGCCCCTCCCTCTCCCGCCTCAAACTCCACCACCACCATCTCCACCACCACTCTCCCCTCCTCTTCCCCACCGCCATCACCACCGCCACCTCTCGCCGCCTCCTCCGGCCCCTCACCACCGCCCCCTCCGCCTTCTTCTTCCAAGACCAATCTCCCACTCCCGATGACTCCTCCTCCTCCTCCTCCTTCGGAGAAGTCGACAGCATCGTCGGAAGCCGTACCATCCCCGCTGAGGACCCCTCCGCGCCGCCCTCCACCGAGTACCTAGTCTCCTGGAAGGACGGCCACCCTCCCTCCTGGCTCCCATCCGCAGCCATCGCCGCCGACGTCGTGGCCGAGTACGAGACACCCTGGTGGACCGCCGCTAAGAAGCCCGACCCCTCCGCCCTCTCCGATCTCCTTTCCTCCTCCTCCCGCGACCCCGACTACCTGGACTCCGACGGCCGCTCCGCCCTCCACTTCGTCGCCGCCCTCGGCTGCGAGGCATCAATCCGCGCCCTCGCCTCCGCCTCCGCTGATCTAGACCGCCGCGACCGATCCGGTGGCGGGCTGACCCCCCTCCACATGGCCTCCGGCTACGGCCGTCCCGCCGCGGTCAAGGCCCTCCTGGAGCTCGGCGCCGACCCGGAGCTCGCGGACGACCGTGGCCGGACCGCGCTGGACCTCGCGCGGGAGGTCCTCGTCGCCACGCCTCGAGGAAACCCCGCGGCGTTTGCCAGGAGGATGGCGCTGGAAGGGGTGGTGAAGGAGCTCGAAGCGGCGGTGTTTGAGTTCGCGGAGGTGGAGCACGTGGTGGAGGGGAGGGGGGAGGGGGCGAGGAGGGAGTACCTGGTGGAGTGGAAAGATGGTGGGAGGGAGTGGGTGAAGGCCGATTGGGTAGGGGAGGATCTGATCAAAGATTACGAAGCCGGGTTGGAATACGGCGTTGCGGAGGCGGTCGTCGGGATGCGGGATGCCGAGGAAGGGAGGAGGGAGTTCCTCGTGAAGTGGGTGGACATCGAGGAGGCCACGTGGGAACCCGAGGAGAACGTGGATGCTGAGCTGATTCATGAATTCGAGGTAAAGACAGGCAAGAAGGTAGAAGGTGGGGGTCAGGAGGAACAACAAGGAGCAGCTGTGCAGGAGGATAGTGTTGTTGGCTCTGCACATTAGGATCGGCGTTGCTTGAATTTGTAGGTATGTCTTGTTTTCTTCCTCTTCTTTTAGTATCTGTTGTGTCATTTTAAGGAGTAAGAATCTGTATGTTGGAAGAGATAATTTGAGTTGATGTTCTTGAGTTACTTAGAAAGGCATCCTGTAATCTGGATGTAACATGTGGTTGATATGCTTGATGTGTTGTTTTTTCGAGAGAAGTTAAATGAGTAATCTGTAAGTAGGATCGAATGTAATGAAAGGAGGTTTTATCTTTAAGTTTAAGTGATATGTGATTGCTTATTTTGAAGCATTATTTATGACTGATTTTAAATAAAATCCATTGAAATTATCAAGAATTACATAGAAATTGACGGGACGGGCAATAAGCTGCGCCGTCAATCCTTTAAATTTTACTTGCACATCTCTTCTCCACACGGATATTAGGAATGGATGATATTCCTGGAGGAAGTAGAATGGATTTCTGATATGGAAGGGCTTTAGTGGACTTTGGATTTCCTGAGGGCCATAGGGAAGTGCAAAGTTTCTGTTTAAGTGGAAGATCACAACTAGCTAATGGAGGAATGGTTTCAGACAGTTTGCCTGCCTCCTAGTGACATGCCTTCTCCACTAGATAGAATTCTCGTGACAGTGATATTAATTCCCAATCTTGTTCCAAAATATACTGGCGGTGCAGCTTGTTGCCAGTCTCCCATCAATTTTTTGTAACCCCTTTTTTGATTCCAGATTGAAAAAAGATGAAAGAAATACATACGAATGATGTTCAGTCTTCATCTTCAAGAATCTTGTTCCACCTCTAAGAAGATCGATGCAATCCATCTCATTGATGAGTTGTTTTTAAGGCAACTATGTTTTGTTCTTGCCTTCTTGGCATGCAAGCTGCACGTTGGAGAAAACAGAGGCAAAAGTAACGGTATGGACGAAAGGAGCGGAGTATCATTGTACAATACTTGTGGAGTTCTGTTATCGTTATTTTCTGGCGGCCATAATTCCACAGCGATTACACTTTTGGGATGAGGAATGAATATAGTAACTCTTACTTATCTGACATATTTCAATTTAAGGATCTTATTTTTATAATAATTAATTGCTGAATATGCTTCATTGGCCTATGTTCCTGAATTGTCTATAGTGAATGAAAAGCTGCAACTATGTAAGATAATGAGAGAATTTAGATGGTTGGTAGTGTTTTAAATCCACTTAAAATGTCAGCATTTGTTTACTGTTTGAAGCAACTTTTGGTATCACCACTCTGGTCATCTTGAGAAAAATGGCCGAAGTGATGCAGTTTAGATCCTATTCAAGGGGTCAAATAGAATTTTGTTATGATATATAGAATCATTGGGACCTCATTGCAATTGTTTTCTATTTACGTGTTCTTTTTGTTTTTTTAGTCCCAAGTCTAGGGTTTGGAAGGAAACTCTAATGGACCCTATCCCTCCCCTCTCTCCTCGAAACCCATCTTTCTTCCTCACCTTCATTTATACCCATCCCAATATCTAGCCCTTCTCTGCAACTTTCCCTCTAATCCTATCATTCGTTTCTTCCTTCTCCATCCACTCTACTCCCACTGGTTAAAGTGTTGACACTCAGGTTTCACAAAGCAATCATTAATCTTATCCCATCCTCAAGCATTATTAAATCAGGTCCGAACTCAAACCTCTCATCCTACTTCTTCAGATGAAACATCGACTCATAACTATATATCTATGCAATCGTTCAAGTGAAGTGTTGGTTATATTCTTTTGAAAATAAAGATTTTACATGCAATATAGCATGTATATCTTTCAAATTAGAGAGTTTAAGTTATTCAGTCCGAAGACCCTAGTGAACAAGAATGATTAAATTCTGAGTCAAGTGTCACTCTAAACCAAGTATCCTGAACTACACAAATCTTGTGTGATATGAAAGTGTCAGGAATAAAACCACTTATTAGTTAGCATTTTTTTATTTTTAGATTGTTTTTGTTTTTAATTAATTTTGTAAGTATATCAAAAATAATGTATCAAATCAATTTGTACCCTTTTGCAAATAATATGTAAGACATTTTTAGAAAATAATATCACATATGTATAAAATAAATGTACTAAGCCTTCTCCAACTATAAGTAGGGTCGGCTACATGGATTCTTGCTCAAATACATGTTGAAAGATTTGATTATTTTTTATGTTGGTCGTCGATGATGAATCCCTGATTTTCACTTTTTATTCTTTTATTTTAGCTATTTATCTTGGCAAAGCATCATATAAATAGGTGTAAATATAATAAATATAGAGTGACACGAACCCCAAGAGAAGGTCAAGCCTTAACCTGATCGCCAAAGTAAATAAGTAGAGAGAGATAGGACCTACTCTAGGTTGTACATATCACCTATATATACGTAAATAATTATTTTTGATAAAATAAAAATAAAAATATTCTTTTTAGCTCCTTGTATATAGTCCTGAAAATAAAATAAAAACAAAATAAAAATAATAAAATAAAATAAAATAAAAATCAAATCATTTCTCACTTGTACAAAATACATGTATATATGTCCGACTTCCTATTTATTCTATGCCTATAAATAGATCATAGAAATAAAATAAAATTTATTTTGTACTCCTTAAAATATGTTGAAAATAAATAAAATACAAATTTATGTATTTATGTAAAAATAACAAAAAAATAAGTGTACAAAATACATAGTATATTATACCTATACACAACACCATATACTGTATACTACTAATTTATTTTTGATAAAAACAATTAAAAATCACAGAAAAAATCCTTGAAAAATAATATACATTTTTCGTTTTACTCATTTTTAATTTAAATTCATTTGTTATTTTTAATGTATTTATCTTTATTTTTCTACCATGTTTTGTCATGTAGCCTATTTTGTCCGCATCCTAGGTGGGCTCTAATTTAGCCACCTCGGATTGTTGACCTCGGTCAACTGGCCCCCCCGGGTCTCCTACGTCGCCCGCACCATTTTCACCCGATTTTCTCCCAATTATCCATGACTGACTCGAGCTCCATTTCACCTTATCTTTTGCCCTGATTAGAGGTGGCGGATCCCTAACCCTCTCTCGTTGATCCTTTACTCGATCCGCACCTCGGTTCGCGAGCGCCATCCCCATCTTCTCGGAACCCCACGCCTATATAACTTGCATGACCTTGTTCCTTTTCCATGACCTTTTGATGCTCCGCCCTCTTCAGTTGCACTTGCCTCTACCTTTCCAGAGTGACAACGAGAGAGGGCGAATGCGAGGACATCGTTTGGAGGCGTGGTAACCCTAGGTCTGGCGAGCTTTGCCTCCGCTCCGCCGCAAGGAGCTTCAGCCTCTGGAACCCCCCTCCATTGAGGCCACAACCTCCGTGGATTTCATCCATGACTCCCATGTGAACTTCCTCCATCTTTAGGTAATTTCTTTATCACTTTTCGTCCACTTAATCCACCATATAAACGTCGAACAGAGTAGCTCCGACGAGCCTCCGTTCTCCACTGTTTCACTTACCTCTGACGTGACTCCACCCCGCTCCGACTACCTTCCACTTCTACGTCATTCCCCGCATCCTTCCATCGACTCCAATCATTGGATTGGAGTCGCATAGCAGGTCCAATCCTCCGTTTCGCATATGCCCTGCCTCGTTCACTGACCCCCTTGGTTCGTTATGCTTTTAGGTGCCTAACCCTCGCCGGAGCTTTATCTCCGAGCACTACCCTCTTCTTCTGCAGGGTTAGCATGCTAAGAGACCTCATCTGAGGCATCACGGTGTCCAGGAAAGCCTCAGTTATCCCAGTTACCCCAAGGCCTCTCGCTTGGTCCTGGGCCCATTAGAGCCATCCTGAAGCTGCGGAACGCCATCACCGGTAGATTCCATCCCTCTGCAGCTTGAGATAACGCCAGAGGCATGCACCATCAATGCCAGAGGCGAGTTCTTCCAGACTGTCCCTCCGCTATTTGATCGGAGCTCACCCTAGGTCTAATCAGACTCGTCTATCATCGGGGAGCTCCTAATCGTCCGTTCCATCTGAGGATCCAACCAGAGCTGTCCATCGTCGAAGGGATACTAGCCAATCTCAGTCGTCCATCCTTAAGTGGAGATCCATTGTCCGTTAGATCGCTCTATAATAAAGGGTAAATTGCTCTTAGACCCTTTCTTATTTTGCATTTATTGTTGAGTCATGTAAATATTTGTCGTAGTTTAAAATACTTTGGATATTTTGCACTTGGTACCTTGTAGTTTCTTATATTTGCATTTCAGTCCAGTTTGTGTGAACTCACGTGTAGTCCCATGTGCTTTTTGATTAATCGTAGTACTGATCCTGGACTTCATGGTTGTTATGAGATGAATGTTTAATAATTGTATTTGCATTTGTACCCTTGCTTGTCTTGTTTACGTGTTGTACGTGTGCTTTCCTGGAACTTTTGCACTTTTGGTCCTGAGCTTTCCAATTGTGTTATTATTTGGCTTGCAACTTTTGAATAATTGCAAATAGGTCCCTACTTGCTATGTGTACTGTTTTTAATCAAGTAATTACTAAATGAACTCCAAAAATTCCATAAAAATTATAGTTATCTCCTGCTAGCATGTGATATTTATGGTAATTTTTGTGAATTAATTTAGTTTTATTTGATATTTTTAAAAATAAAAAACACCCTAAAATAGTTTTATCTAATTTATAAAATATATAAAAATTTGAGAAATTATCTGAAAAATCCCATAAAATTTTGTGTATATATGTTTTTGTGTGCTTTGTTTTCGGTAGTATTTTTGCATAAAAATTCCTCATAGAAACCCTAAAAATTAAAAGACTCAAAAACTTAAATCATAAAAAATCTAGAAAATAAAAAAAATAGGATTCCAGTTTCTATAGTTAGGTAATTTTATTTACTTTCTCATAAAATTGCACCTCAGGACATTATGGCATTTTAGATATTTATAACTTGCAATATTGTCTTGGTTGTGCACTATTTCACTGTTTTGCTCTTATTCGATTTTTATAAAATTACATAAAAAATTAAAAAATCCCATAAAATCACCAAAAAATTTGAATATTTGAAAAATGTTAAAATATTTTTGTTTCTTATTTTTTTAATATAATTACATAAAAAATGGAAAAATCCCATAAAATCACCAAGAAAACATTTGACTATTTAAAATATATAAAAGTATTTTTGTTTCTTATTTTTTGAGCATTTATAGTCTTATTAAAAATTGTCGAATTGCTTTTACCTTGTTCTTTTTATTTGTTTTGATTGTTTTCTTATTTTGAAAATATAAAAAAATTGCAAATTAAAAACCGCAAAAATATGGTTTTAATCTTCTGATTTCCTACTACTTCATACATTTTCGTACTCCTTGTGTTCGACCTTGGTCTCTACAACAGGTTAAATAAATAGCGGAGACCGCTGACATTCCTTTGTGATTGATTGCTTGATTTGTGGTTCTCGTATTTTTCTTGTTGAGTCCGTTAGCTGATTTGGCTCACAACGACCCGTGTTTATTCTTGATACTTAACCCTAGTCGGCCAACCACTCACCAATCGACTACCTAACGCAACCCCTGCAAGAGTGGAATTTGAATTGTGGTCTTTTATGTGGTAGACACACTGTACTACCACTAGACCATTAAGTGGGTGCTCACATAAGTATAAAGATTTTTTAAAATATTCACAAATCATTTTACAGATTATTTTCAAATCTCCATACTCTTAGCTCATAATAATATGAAAATATTTTAAAGTACGAGCTATGGTTAAAGTATATATATGAAGTATATAGCTATGTCTTCATGGCACAAAGTAAAATGAAGAACTTCGCTCATATAAGTATACAGAAAAAAACTGCACGAGAAAGAAACATATACAATCCCCATGTACTTATGCTTTAAATAGCCTAAGTATAGGAATGAAGTCTACAAGAATAGGGTACCAAAGAATAGAAGGAAAGAAGAAAAGTCAAACAAGGTCTCGGTCGAGAAAGTAACCTAGTATAAAAGAAGGAATGGAAAAGAGAACTGGCCGAGAAAGTGACTAAAGAAACAAAGGGAGTATACAGAACATGGATCAGTCCCCTTGAATTTGCTCTGATCTGAATTTTTCTGTTGCAACTTCATGCAGAGTGCCCTGAGATGTCATCTTGATAATCACTCAACACGAAGTCAATATGCTCAAGTTGGACGAACCGTTCACTTGATTCAATAAAGTGCTTCAACAATTGTCCATTCACTAAGAAAGATTGTGCACCAAATGTTAGATCAAATATCTCTACACTTCTATTACTTTGTACTTCCTTCACCTATATAGGGACCCGTCTATTTTGACTTTAAACTTCCATGAAAGATATTTAACTTAGAGTTGAACAACCATACCTTTCTCTCGGGACAAAGTTCTTGCACCTTTGTGCTGATCATGCCAATTCTTAACTTTATCCTTATAGATCACACTATTGTCTACGCGTGGTTTCAGATCTCTGTGAGTTCATTCATATTCAAGTCACGACAAAGTTTCCCTAAGCGACAACTTCAATTTATCTTTTTGATTGCCCATTCAGATTTATGCACTCTCAGCATGCAAATGGCAGGGCTTGCCATAAATCATCGTAAAAGGTGAAGTTCTAAGTGCTGTCTTATAGGCCATCCTGTAGGCCAACAGAACTTGATCCAATAGCCGAGACCAATTCTCCCTATCAAGACATACTATCTTTGAAGTATACTCTTTACTTCTCTGTTTGAAACATCTACCATGTCGTTTTATTGTGGGTGGTAAGGACTAGTCACTTTATGATCAAATTTATATGCTTTAGCTAAAATTTTTATCTCACAGTTCATGAAATGACTACCCCCATCTGAAACAAGTACCTTTGAAATTAGAACCTAGCAATAATGTAGTCTTTGATCTTACTATTTGTGGTTCGGATTGGGATAACCTCCATCCGCTTTGATGAATAATCTACCGCTAACAAGACGTGTTCATATCCATTGCTATTGGGAAAGGGACTCATAAAATCAATGCCCCATACATCAAAAACCATCAAAGAATATCACAAGTTGCATGGTCATTTTGTCTCTAGATCCAATTGTCCCTCCCATTCTCAAACAGATAGAGCACGATTGTACGAAATCATTGCATCTCGAAACAAGGTCGGCCAGTAGAATTCACATTGGGGCACCTCATGGTTGGTATGCTTTCCCAAGTAGCTATTAGTTTCTACTTTACAAAAATAATCCTAATGAAATCAAGCGTTAGAAGGTGTTTATTATCTTCACGATAACCCATTTCCATTTGTAAAATATTCATATCTGAATCGTGGTTATTTGTTTCTATATTGGTATTTAAGGATACGACTTGTAATTTTCAATATCAACAATATATCCATTCCTGTATTCGTATCAATATTTTAAAATAGATAAGAATGTGATAACACCTGTATCCGTATATGTATATTTGCTCCCTACTTCACTCATGCTGGAGCTTCACAAGGGTGACTGTGAAAAAAGGTGCATAGGGGTCATAGTTGAAATATAAAAAGATAAACAAAGATGTAATTACATCGTTTTGCCAAGTCAAAATTGTAAAGTCTTAGATAAAAATAAATGAATGAATTATAGACTTAAAACCTCCACTCCAAAACCCATCGATGATCATGCTCTTATATGTCCCACACACAGCTGACAACATACACTACGGTAAGAGTATGGGTCGTCCAATCTTGATCGAGCGGTTTCCATGAATTTCCTCGACATGAAAGAAGGTGCCAAGACGTTCAACCTCTCCTGGGCTACAGTGCCGGCGTCATCAGTCTCGAGGTCGCAATAAGCGTCCTCACCATGCGACCCAACTCGTACGCGGTGATCCTCAGCACGGAGATCCTCTCCACCCTCCGACTGCGACCGCCGGAAGCTCCTTCTCAACTGCGTGTTCTGCGTGGACAGTGCGACGGTGCTGTTGACCAACAAACGTGATGAGCACCATCGGTGCAAGTACAAATCGCGTATCTGGTCTGCACGCAGCGTGCGTACGACGATGCGACTCACCTTATAGCATTCCGGGAGGACACGCAAGGCATGACAGGGTTCTCCATCGAGCGCGACCTTCTGCGCGTGGCACACGAGGTCCTGCACGCGAACGTGTGGGCGTTCGGCCGCGTGGGTGCTGCCGCTGTTGCATAGGGCGAGGTACGTGTTGTTCCAGCTGCGGAAAGCAGCAACGATGAAGGGGGATGGTGGTGATGAGGCCACGCACGTGCCAGACTTCCTCGTGGCGGTGCAGCACTTCTGCATGCCGGCATCGGGGGATGGCGTTGACAAGGGAGGTGGGCAAGGGGTTGGGGCTGAGGGAGAGGATGTGGAGCCGACGGTGGCGACGTTCCAGAGTTTCGAGAACCAGTCGGCAACATCCTTGTGGTATCAACTGGCGTATGCGGAGGCTCAGGGTATGGTCGGAGGTGGGGAGCGAGCCCAAGTGCAACTCGACTGTGGGCGAGGGGCAACTTAGCTTACCAGAAAAGATACGAGACAAAGAAGAAGCCAGATCGCATACGATTGAAGGAGGCCAGCATTTTCTACTGGATCCCGAAACCACCAGCCATCCCGCGAGTGCGTGAGGGGGGTGGAGGCAGAGGAGGAGGTAGGGGGGTTGTGGGCGGGGTGCCTCGACAGCTACCCCATGTCGAAGGAGGAGGTGGAGTAGCGGAGGGTGTAGTAGGGTGGTGGTTGGAGAGTGGGGGTTCACCACAGCCGCTCGATCAAGCTCGAGCTTGATCGAGCAGTTGTGGTACGGTACAGGTGGAGTAGCGGAGGGTGTAGTAGGGTGGTGGTTGGAGAGTGGGGGTTCACCACAGCCGCTCGATCAAGCTCGAGCTTGATCGAGCAGTTGTGGTACGGTACAACACGACATCACCGCAACAGACGATCCAGACGCTTAAATGTGGGGTATGGGATGATGCAAGTGAGATTCGATTGAGCTTTGAATAATGCCAAGAATGGGACTGATGCTCTCTCAGGGTTTCTTTAATTGACTGGACGTTAGATAGGGCAGTCGGCGACTTCATCTCTCTCTGGGAAGTCGACGTTAGATCACCTTTGATCTTGCATTTTCGAATATGGCATCCCCTTACTCAATGCTCTGTCAGGACATCTGACTTCAGTATTTTCTTGTCAGGATATTCATCGACGAACAGTTCATCGATCGGCGAATCATTTATTGATCAATACAAAAAATAATAGGGATTTTTACCCGGCAGACCCTATAATCTTTTGCAATTACCGCTACGACCTTTGAAACATCGTAATTCCTCTCCCGACCTCGTAAACTTGCTCCGTCTTACCCAACAACCCTTGCCGTCAATTTTAACTATATTTGAGTCAAATACTTGGGTTAGTCTTGAGTTAACCTAACCGGTTTACCATCCAACGGCTGGGATTAGGATTAGCCAAAATAGAAAAAAAATCCTACCAAGGGGAGGACGCTCGCATGTACTTTGTTGACAGATTTATCCTATATGGCGACACCAGTTGCGGTGGGTGTCGGAGGAGGGGACGGGACTGGGCGAGGGGGATATGCCGGGGGTGGTGCCGATGGCTGCGCCGATTGCGGTGGTTGGGGATGGGGCTGGGCGAGGGCGAGAGGATGGCGGAGGTGCCGGCGGCGACACCTGTTGCGGCGGAGGGGGCAGGCTGAGCAAGGAGAAAAGATTGGGGCGGCTCCATCGCGCGGGGCGCGAAGCAGCAGCGGTGGCTGGGGGCGAAGAGGCAGCGACGACGGGTGGGTGGGGGGCGGCCGGGGGCAGGGGTCCTCCTTTCGTCGGCGGGTGGGAGGGGGACTCCAACGCGCGCGCAGGGAGGGGGGGTTCCATCGCACGCACGGGGGGGGTTGGCTCCATCGTCGGCGGGTAGGAGGGGGCTCCATCGCACCTGATGCCGAGGCCGAACTTGATGCCGAGGCCATAGAGGAGGGAAGATGTAATGTGTTTAGACGGGTGGGCTCAATACCTCGAAGGTTTTGCCGCGGTGGCCGCGGATGTAGGGCCACGCCTGCCGGAACCACTCCACGAAGTGGTCGTTTTTGTCATCGGGGGATGTCGGAGCGGTGCGGTCGAGGGGAAGGAGGAGCATTGGGGGTGACGGAGCGGGGAGGGCGGGAGGCGTCGGCGGGGGAAGAGGAGGCGGAGGATAGGAGGGGAGACGGGTTTGGTTTGAGGAGAGTGGGGGAGGAAGGACATGGA